>VMTU01000403.1:0-143395 GCA_016759055.1 Paramecium bursaria
ATAAATTAAAACTAAATGTTAAATTTGTCATGTATCTAATTTCTAATAATTTTTTATATCTCTTTTAAAATTAATATAATGATTTAATCTAATTTCTTTAGAAGTATAATTATTATCTTCTTTTCAATTATGTAATAAGAAGTTGATTATTATGATTAAGAGTGCTCTGAGGAATACTCAGAAGCCTATTCTGAAGAAAAGCTTAAGAAGATCTAAATAAAATAACTTTATTAACCTCTTGCAGAATGTTAAGATGCTTGCAATAAATTTCAAATTATTACTTGTCTTAAAAAACAAGATAACATATTTGTGAATTATATTCTGTTAGACAAATATTTAAGAATTTTAAATAACGATTCAAATAAGAAGCAATTTAGCTTACTATTTCAAGATTTCTATAAATTCCTCTGACGCATATAAATATAAATTACAAAAAACCATAATTATAGAAACTAAATATGACAAACTTCACTGCCCGAATAAAAATAATATATTCTAACTTGGTTAGCCCTAAAGCTATCTATAGATGAGACAATTATGAATAGAATCTTAAAAATAGAAATTATTGGTATTTTTCATAGAAAAACATGTCACAGAGTTTAAAAATAAAAAAGTATTAGTGTATTAGAAGCGCTTGGAGATAATGAAGAGAAAAATGGTGAAATATAGAGAAATATAGAGAAATATAGAGAAATATAGAGAAATATAGAGACTTTACCTTCATTATTCTAAAGATTAAGGAGCTAATCTTAAAGGGTAGAATATTTTTTATTTATCGCTTACTAAATCTCAAATTAGTATTTATCTATGTGAATGAGCCTAATTCTTGATGAATTATGCAATTGTCTGAAAATATTTTCTTTAGGTTATTCGAAAAAATAAATCTTTTTATAATTGAAATTAGTATTTAATTAAATTTTATATTGTTTAGCATGAATTTATTTATATAATCATCAATACAATATGAAAGCAAGATTTCCATAAATTGAATTATTCTTTTAGAAAACATGAGGTCACTTTTTAGATTAAGCAAAGTTTGGGTGTAGAATTCAAAAATTTAATCTAAATATCACTTTGTTTATTTTGGTTTAATTGGTGATTCATTATGATTAAAATTTTAAGATATTTTTTATGACTTCATATGGTTAGATTAACTAGTTTAACAGCTTCTTTTATGCTATAGATGTTTTGCAGTCAAGTGATCTTCGGGATGGATCTTTAATATTCATTAATTTAATTTATCAAATTCGGTTTCTTCATAGTCCATAATCTATCATCATCGATATATATTTATTCTTTATGTTATTTATAGTAGCATTTAACTTATTACCTTAAGTCTGGGAATATATTTATTGATGATTCAGACTATAATTAAATCAATTAGTTTTATCATATATTAATATATTGTAGTAATTTAGTTATACTTATTTTAAAACTAATTGAAGAATTATTTCCACAAAACATTAATTATTCATTCGTTATAAAATTAGAGGATGTTTGGCCACAGGCATCCTAAATAAAACTTGTTAAGTGATAGCACTTGGTAACAACTAATGATATGAAATAAAGAAATACCTCGTTTTTATGATTTCCATTCCCTAATTGACCTCTATCTCTGCCATCGTCAAGTGTATATTTTATTTCTAACTCTGTGAATGGCATGCTTGATGCAGCATCACTGCGTCCACTAATCTCAATTATATAATTGGCCACCTTCACATAAAGAGAGAATGAAAAATTATTGCCTGTGCGTATGTGGATTACTGTTGATATTGTGAACATAGGCACTACATTTTATTTGTTATGACTTATCTCCAAATCCTAGCAATGTTGTCAGATTTACTAATTGATTTAGCTTTTACGCGTTCTTGTCCAATGATTCAGTTTCTCATTGTTTAAAAATAAGGATCCATTCCCAAACTAAAAGCACATCCTCCACCCATATAGGTGCATATTTTGATTATCTAGTCACACTGAAAGGATTAAATAGGAAAATATTTTTTTATTTTGTATATTATTGTTTGGTTTGGTCATAATTGCAGCCATCAATTACTGTAAATCTTATTAAATGAAGGGTTATTAAGTATCATTAGCATATATTGTTTCTTCTTTTCATAATGAAAAATAATTTATTTAACATCCTCACTCAGAGTTTTTTATAAACTTTGTTACATAGGAGATTCAGGACTTTACTACTAATTTTCGTGATGTTTTATACAGCTTGTCTATGAAAAATATTTTTATTAACTTTAATGTAGCCTTTAGTATAAACCATTATGTCTTTATGTAATTAATAATTTTAAAATAGAAAAATCTATATCGAAATGTGGAGATAGAATTCATTATTGCAATTCAATGTTTAGTAATTGTATAATAATTTATTTCCCTGTTTTTATATATATTCGAATAAATTAATTTAATATTAATTTTTGAATAATGATTATGAGTGTTAAATCACTTTATCTATTTACCTTATTAATCATATAGTCTATTTGCTAAAATTTAATAATAGACTAAACTAGATAATGTTCATGCTCAGATTTACTAAATTAATAAGATTGTAATGATAATGATTGTACATGGATCTAATAATCTACATATGGTATTATATTTTATAAGATTAATAGGAACATGTACATCGTAAGCACCAATTCAAATTAATATCTCTTATTGTCAGAAAATAGAAGATTCAAAATTATGTGCTACATCACCAGGTTGCGCTTATTTGAATTAATGTTAAGTTTTTGCAGGATGTTCTGCATACTTGTTTGAGTCAAATAAGCTCTGCTAATAGGTGAGTGTGCAGTGCACATCAAATGGAATAAAATGCATAGATATATAATCATGCAATTCATATGATATAAAATAATGTTCAGGTATCATATTTATAAAATTTTGAGAAAATATTTCAAATACAGGAGCTAAAAAATGCAAATGGGACTCAAATTTAAATTTGTGTATGGATTTAGCATGTTCGGATGCACCGTAAGAATATAATACAAATTTATTGTGTAATGGATGGATAGCAGGGTGTATCACTAATGGAAAGGGATGCTCTGATACGTTGAAGTTATGCTCTGAATATACATCGGGTTGTGTTGGACTTATTGGTTCTGATGGACCTTGTTTCACTTCAACCACTTAATAATGTCGAAAAGCAGAATGTACTGATGCATCAGCATCGGCATCGACTGATAACAGCTGTGACTATTTCTTGAAAGGCTGCATAACGAATGGAAGAGGTTGTGTTGCTTAATTATAAAGTTGCACTACTTATTACAAAACTTATGGGTGCTAAAATTTTATCGGAATCGAAGGATAATGTGCAGACGATAACACAGGGTCTTTTTGTAAGGGTTTAACCTGCTCAGATGCTCCTAAAACCTATAATACAAATTCTGCTTGTAATTCTTTTTTAAAAGGATGTTTATCGAACGGAAAAGGTTGCGTTTAATATTTATCATAATGCATATAGTATTAAGGGACGTTGGAGGAGTGCTCTGGATATATAGGTTTGGAAGGATACTGTAAAGGTACAACTACTAGTTATGGTGCATGTGTTCCTATCCAATGTTAAGATGCCAGCAAATCTATGTAAACAGATGAATAGTGTGAATAATATTAGAAGGGGTGTATAACTAATGGATATGGGTGTGTTCAATCGTTATAGTTATGCTAATTTTATTCTGGAACATACCAAACGTGTTCCTTGCTAAAGGGATCTGATGGAAATTGCTCTGCACCAGAGAAGTAAGTTGCTTAAGCTTCATGCTTGGTTAAATAATGTTCAGATGCGTCTAAATCTTACACAACGAATGCTTAATGCAAATAATATTCCTATAATTGCATATCAAACGGATAAGGTTGCATAAATCCGTAAGTTTGTGAAAACATTACCACCAGTGTAATTTGTTAGAACTCAAGCTAGTGCTTGTATTCAAATATTTGTTTAGACATGTCATCATGCGAGAATTTTAGTACTTATTCATAGTGTTTGTTGAATAAATAATAGTATCAAACTTAAGGGGTTATTTTCTTACGTCCTTGCAGCTGGAATAATAATACAAGTAAATGTTCAAATAGAAAATGTGAATAGTTAGGTTCCTCATTAATAACTGATAAATAGTGCTCAGACATTATACCTGGGTGTTTGACAAATGGAAATGGCTGTGTAGATATAACTTCAGATTGCACATAATATATTGGAAATCACATTACGTGCTTAAGTTTCAAAGGATTGAATTAGACCCAACAATGCTTTAAATCGGATACAAATTTTGGGTCTTGTGAAGGAAAGTCATGTACAAATGCAAATATTAAATAATCCATTTCAAATAATTTAGATTGTGCTGCTTGGTTATCAGGATGCTACTTTGATGGCAAAAACAATTGCACCAACGGAAATTGTTCGACTTATTATGGATTAAAATATTAATGTGAGTAGATTACATCGGCTTAATAAGATGGTGTTTTAATTAAATGTACTAACATCATTACAGCCACATAGGCAGACAAATGCATAGAAAAAGTACTTTCCTAAAATATACCATGTTCTAATTATTCAGGAACACAAGAATATTGTTAATAATATTATTAAAATGGGTAATAGTGCATAAAATCTAAAGATTGTAAAGAAATCGTTTGTTCGACTTAATAAATACCTTTTTATCTTGTTACTAACTCATAGAAGTAAGAGTTTTGTTAAAACAAAATGAACTATTCACAATAATATTGTTAATATTATATTGGATAAAGTTTTTGCTCTGATCCTGTTGTCAATAACTATGTAGCTGTTGGGGATAACTAGATGTAAAAGGCTAATTATTGTTTGAAGTTTTCAAAATCCCCTAATACTTGTGGCTATGAGTCTGGTAATTACTGTACATAAGGTATATGTTCATAGTATGGAGTTAATTTATAAGATACCTATTTGAAAAGAGTATAATTTTGTACTAAAATAAACATAAATTAAAGGTTATGCTCTTATTTTAATGGCCAATAAACATGCACAGACAGATCTTGTCCTGATTATAATATACATGAATGTAAGAATTCATGCAAATATTCAATTTATGCCAAAAAATGTTTATACAATCTGGGATGTACGTAATAGCAAGTTCCAAAAGATTATGATACATTTGATAACCAATTAGTAAATGCTAAATTTTGTTACTCTATAAATTGTTCATATAATTTCAATAATCCTAATTAGTATTGTGTGGATAATAGGATCAATAATTGTTCGGATTTGGTATTTGCATCCTAGCTGATAGATAGTTTATAAAAATAATTATGGTGTTCAAGTTTTATTGACATAAATTCAATAAAATGCAGTTCTAATAAATAATCATCGTCTTGTGTAAGTAGCTTACCATGCGATTAATATCCTTAAAACACTGCATATAGTTGTCTTTAATTTTTCGACAACTCAAATATGAGATGCTTTCATGTATCAGGATAAGCGGTGTGTTAAAGTCCTCGTTATGATTGTAGCGAGTATGTTAATTAATTTAATGATGATTAATAAGGATTATATTAATGTTATTAATTGAAAAATGTATATCAAATGTAATGTGGATATTAAGGTGGCTAAAATTGTGTTAATAATTTTAGTTGCTCCTAAGCTAACTTATATGATAAGGATAATTGCTTGTAATATGAATCCTGCATATTTAATGGCACAGACTGCATAAATAAATAATTTTGTTGGAATTATGTTTCTAATCAACTTGATTATTGTTTAGCATTATATGATGTTAATGGATTAAAATGCGGTTGGAAGGAAGGGAACAATTGTTCAGAATTTCAATGTTCCATGATGATGAATGAAGTAAATTGCATTTCTTAATAAAATTGCATATTTGATGGGAAATAATGCATGAAATTGGATTCCTGTTTAACTTATAATGGTTTAAATTGTAACAAACTTTATGATATATGGGGAGATAGATGTACAATTAACAATTAATATAGTTGTTAAAAAGCTACAATATGTTAATCTTATAGTTTAAATATTTGTGACCTTTCCCAGGATATTAATGGTTTATATTGCATCAAAGTAGATAATTAGTGCATCTAATCAAATTGCAATAAAATATCTAAATTATAAACTAATTATTCTTAATGCTCACAAATACCATATTGTGAAGCTACCACTTCAGCCACATGTACAATATTATAATGTTATGATGCCCCATCAAATTATAACTCCGATATCTAATGTTAAAAGTATAGGGATGGGTGTCTAACTAATTCTAATGGATGTGTTGAATCGTCAGACCCGTGCTCATCATATTTTGGTACTCAATAATAATGTTTATAATTTATTGGAAATGGAAATCCATGCTATAGTGTTGAAACGATAATTGCCTCACAATGTGTAAATAAAACATGCTCTTAAAATGTAACCGCTATTAATGATGAGGAATGTTATAAATGGATGAACACCTCTTCCATAAAATGTATTTGGAATGGAAGTTAAGGCTGCGCTAATTCGAATTTAAATTGTAGTCAATTTCAAGGCACTAGAGATAGTTGTAGATTGATCAGCGCCAACGATGGTCCTTGTTCTGGAATTGACTCAAACATGTAATCTTGTATATCAAATGCGTATATATGTGATAAAGCACCCAAATATTATAACACAGACTAATTATGTAAAGAATGGAATAAAGAATGCATTACAACTGGTTTTGGGTGCATTAAGTTTACTAATTGCCAGGATCTATAAACAATAGATTCTTGTCTCTTTTATAGTAAAGCTTATAAATGCGATATAGCAAAGGAGTGTGTTACTCAGCCATAAAAATGTGAGTAATTCATTAATCCATATTAGTGCAATAATAATTTACTTGTTGGATCTAACAAATGTGGATGGAGTAGTAACTAATAAAAATGCATCAATCTAACTTGTGATCTTTTGCCTATTACATTAATCACAGATAAGTAGTGTAACTAAATGTTGGAGGGTTGTGTAACAAATGGGGCTGGTTGTGTTGCAATAGGGCCTTGTAGTAGCTATGATATGTTTACTTGTTAAATTGCAAGCACGACAGATTATTAAGGAGCTTGTACTTGGTAAAATTCAATATGTAGACCAATTAAATGCGAAGATAATGCGTATTTTACAAATGATGTAGATTGTGATAAGTATCTCAAAGGTTGCAGAACTTCAGGCAAAGGTTGCACATCAATACTAACCTGTTCTAGCTTTTTGAGTCAATAATATTGTACTTATGATACATAAAATTAACCTTGCATTTGGTATTCTTTTCAGAATAAAGAGTCTTGTATACCTTTCTCCAAATGCACAGATTTTAATGGCTCAACTCACTAAATTTGCTAACTTATATCAAAATATTGTACTTCGAATGGAATCAATTGCATACCACTTGATTTTTGTCAAAATTATTAATCTTCGATAAGTTGCATAGTTGGAACAGATGGTTAATGTGGACTATTATTAACAAATGGATATTAGAAGTGTCAACTATTCACTGAATGTGGTCTTCTTAAGAGTAATTCTAATCAAGATTGCAAAAATTGGAACTCATAATGTTTGAGTGATGGCAAATAATGCATTTATATATCATAATGTTCAAAATACACAAATGAGATATCTTGTTAAATTGGAGTAGATGGACCTTGTTTTTGGGATGTCAATTTAAAAGATTATTCTTAAACTAAATGCAGGCTTAAATTATGTACTGATTTTGATTTAAAATAATACGGAAATAGTTAATGCAATAAATTAGTTGCTAAAACTTAATGCATTTTTGACGGGGTGAGATGTATTGAGAAATCTAATTGTTTTAATTACATCAATAAAATAAGTTGTTCAAATGATGAAACATGCATTTGGGATGAATTAAATTATAACTGTAGATAAAGTGTATGTACTGATTTCAAATATCCCTCTAATGAAGCGTGTTCTAAAATGAATTGTGTTTCAAACGGAAGTAATTGCATCTCAAAGAACTATTGTTCAAAGTATGCTCAATTAGAAACTTGTTTAGGAGGTGGAATTGATGGGTAATGCGTGTTCAATCCTACTACAGGTTAGTGTAAATTATTTCAAAATTGTAATCAGGCTAATTATGATAAAGTATCTTGTTAGTCAAGATATGATGCATGTTATTTTTCTTAAGAGATTGTTAATAATATTAGCGTGACTTAATGTAATCCTCATACTTGCTAGACTAAGGCATTAGGAAGTAATTGTTAGCCTGTTCCTAGTTTTGATTTATCAACTTATCAAATATGTGTTTTGTAGAACAACATATGTGTTTAGGGTAGTGCTTAATAATTAACTTAATTTAATTGTTTTAAGAATTCAGCAAAATAATTTACTTGGAATACTTAAAAATAGGTTTGTTAACAATGTAAATTGTAACAATAAAATGATACCAATATTAGTAATGATAACACGTCTAACTTTTAAATGTTATTAGGAATTAATATCGTTTTAATAATATTATGATATATATGAGAATAATTTTCAACATCCGTTATAGTTTGTTCTCCCAACTTTATTTCCACAAGAACTACAATAAAAGATTTTGTTTTTCTATGATTTCATGCAGCAAGGTATCCACATCAAGGGGAAAAATATGAGAAAAAGAAGTAACACAGTAAACCAACTGTAAACGCTCATTCTGTATTTCATGTATGTCTGAGATTAGTTGTTACAATAAGGGCAACATATCAGACCAGGGTATTGCATTCCATCTGCGTTTCTTGGTAATTATGGAGATTAGTATTGTACAATTATCATTCCTTAAATGTAAAGTTTAGATTTTCAAAATACCTTATTAAATGGGAACACCTAATTATGGCTCTTAAAGACCAGGATAGAGTTATTAGGGCTGTTGGTATACCGATTATTAGGGATATTAGTAAGTTGCTGGTAAACCCTAGATTACTCCTTGCTATGGATACTAAGGTTGTTGATATTGAGGCTGTTGATATTGAGGTTATTCGATATTAGTAGGAGTATTGTATTATTGCTACATTTATTTTATATATATTATAGAATTTAAATTTCAAACAGAGTATATATTGTATATATTATATATTTTATCAGCATGGCCTAAATTTCGTTTTTCCAACTATGTTGCGGCATTTATTGCATCGATGAATTTTATTCTTTTGAGTTCTCATGAATAGCGGAAGCCAAACTAAGGGGATGAATAAGATGAACAATAAGACAATCATTAACCAACTATAGACACTCATCTTGTATTCAATATATGTGTTGGATTGCTGATTACAGTGAGGACATTGAATGTTAATTGGATATTCCATCCCATCGGCAGTAATTGGAAGTGGACCTTATTAGTATTGATAATCTGTTATAATTGCAATATATACTTTATTGCCATTGTGGATTTATTGGGAGCTATTGTTGAGGTAAGTAATTTGGCTAACCTTAATAATATTATTATTGAATTGGTGGCTAGTATATTGGCTGTTGATATATAGGCTAGCTTGGCTATTGATAGATGGGCTAGCCTTAAACCTATGCAACATATGGATGGGCTTGTTAGACAAAGACTGGCTAACCTTATAATATTTGAAGTTCAGATTCGCTAGGTTAAGGTGTATCTTCAGCTAGTCCTTATTGGTATTGATTAGACATATTATTATTTTAAAAATATATTCATAGTACACATAAATAAATATAAGAAAATCATTCTTTAGAAATTCTTTTTCCATTTTCCCAGTTCCCAGTAATGTCTATTTACGATTGCCTCTAAATTGCTTTCCCATGCTTCTAACCATCCCTCCAACCTCCTTTATAATATTTGCCATCTGGCCAATAGAGTTCACCATAACCATCCTTTTTATCATTTTTGTACTCACCAACATAGTATTTACCATCAGGCCATGTGAATCTTCCATTTCCATGCATCTTATTATTTAACCAGTCTCCATCATAGGATTTCTTCTCACTCATCCATGTAAACTTCCCCTTCCCTTCAATTTTGTTGTTATTGAACTAGCCTTGATAGTAATCACCATTATTCCATCTGAATGTTCCATTTCCGTGCTTTTTACCATCTCTATATTCACCCTTATAATTGGAACCATCCATCCAAAATTCCTCGCCATAACCTTCCTATTTATCCAAGACCCAATCACCTTCATAGTAATCACCATTCACGTGCACATACCGACCCTTGAAATAAGATTGAGAATAATATACCTTGCCGTTCGTCGAACCATTCTACCAATAACCTTCATAGTAGTCTCCTTCTGCATATATCATGCGACCATAACCATGGTATTTATCATTCAGCCACCCACCTTCATAATAGTATCCATCTTAATGAATGCACACACCTCTACCATGACGTTACTTATTCTTCCACTCCCCTTCATAGTAGGAATTATCCCTCAATTAGCATGGTGGCTTTACTCTTTTTTTTAATTTTTATACCTTATAATCTCCTCTATCTTGGTCAGTGTATGAAAATTAGGGTAATTAATCCAAAATGAGAATCACCTGCTAATTACGTATCGCTGGCATGCATTCAACAAATATAGCCTCCATACTTAAGTTTTCCTCTTTTGTAACATCGGAATGTTCAAGATCAATTACCTCCTAATGATATTGACTCTTCTCATAAAGAGATTGTATCTATTGACTAGACTGTATAGTAAATTCTTTCTAAGGATTCAACTAACAACACGCATTACCCATTATTTTTTATAATATTAATATATCAATAGAGTCTACTTTAACAAGCGTTAATAAGTTTAGAGTTTATTTAATAAACACTCTATATGGACCTTATCCTCTTAGATAGCCCTTCATTTTAATTTTATTTGATGTGTTTTTACAAAAGGATACTCTAATCGTACAAATTTCCAATATTTTACTCAAATTGTGAGTAGAGGGAAGAATTCGCTGAAACATCTAATTGCTCCTGTTGTGGGTTAGGTTTAGATTCAGGTTCGGGTTTCTAAGTTTTCTGAGGTACATTTTCCTCAAATCTCAATTGTTTTGGTCTGTCGGTTTTGATTTATGTATCAGTATCCCTAGTATCTCTCTAAGTCTTGACAATATGTTAGGAAAACTCCCTTCTAATATTATATGAACTTATATCTTCAGTTTTCTCTATCTTGTCTATACTTCTAATAATTTTGATTTATTTTGTTGACCTCGTTTATTACTTGCCCTTTTCGAAATAAGGCCTATGATAATATTGAGTAATTAAATCTTTATTTTCGCTATTTCGTTAAAATTAATCATTTGCATTATCAAGTTCCTTAAATATTTTTATACTATGTAAAGATTTCTAACTTGATAAAATAAAATATATACAATTTCTATAAATCATTAACATTGAAATGTTTTTGGATCAAATACTTTTTCAATTCGTTAGCCAAGTGCACTTTAGGGTCGTTTAATCCTGCTTTTTCGGGAGATTTATCTTCTGTTTTACTTATGTGTAGGCTGGGCCTCTTTTTATGTTTCCCCATCCTGTGTCTATGGATTATTCGTTCTTTTAACTTTTTAAGTGCACTCTCTTTCTCTACTTAATAAAAGTCATCATCCCATTAATCAACTCGATCACTTCGAATGTTTTTGTAAAGTTTTCTAAAATTGATGAGTTTTAAGTATTCATCAGCAGATAACTCCCCATCTAAGTAGGCTTGGAATTTTATTGCATTATCTTTAGGTAATTGTTGAGGCACAAATATAGGTTGTTCTTTCAACATAGGGTCATTTCGAGTGAATTAAGATGCTGCCTTGTATTCAAGATGTTATTTCGTCTTATATAAGAAAATCCTAAAATTTGTAAGTGGGTCGATTGGTTTTAATTGTGGTGTTTTATCGGTTGATTATCGCTTACCCGTTGAATTTGCCATTCTTTTACTCGGAATTTCGATTAAAGTTTTTCCAGGGTGATAACTTCTTCTCATTAATTAAGGTGTAAAAATGATTGATCCGAATTTAATAGAGGCCGTGAAGAATTTGCAGCCAGATCAACGTCCAATAGCTGCAGCCTTGGCTCATTACTACAAGAAGGTTAAAATTGCTGAACGGGATGTTGAGGAGATTTAAGCATAATTGGAACATCAATCTCTTGAGAAATTGTTCCCTCTCTAAAATCCCATAAATGAAATCATAAATGGGATTAGGGCTCCAACAACTGAGGAGTTGGCAGAAATTTAGGACTATCTCAATCCTGGGGAGAAAATTGAGGATGTTAAATTAAAGCCCTTCGATAATTATTGGGGAACAATTCTATACAATTGCTATAAGAAGCATGAAGGATTGTTGGAGGAGGATTAGAAAGTGCTGAAGCATCTAAAATCGGTTTATGTTGCATTCACTAATGACAAAAATTTCAAGATCAGATTTGAGTTCGAGGAGAATGAATATTTTGAGAACAAAATCTTAGAGAAGGAATATTTCTATAATCCAGAGAGAGAATTACCTATTAAGATCACTGGTACGGACATTAAATGGAGGCCTGGAAAGAATGTTACAAAGAAAATCCACAAAAAGAAATAAAGAAATAAGAAGACTGGTTAGTAGAGGATTGTTGAGGAGGAAGTGGATACAGGAAGCTTCTTTCAATTTTTCGATGACATTAGGCCTGCTCACACTGAGATCGAGGAGTAATAAAGGGAAAATGTGATTGAATCATAGCATTTGTTGGGATAGGATTTCTTAAAATAAATTATCCCCAACCAAGTTGAGTTCTATTTGGGAATCATTGAATTGGAAGATTAATCTGGCCCAGAAATGGAGGATGATATGGATGATGAGGGATAGAGTTTGGATGAATCTGATTGATATATTCATGCACAACAATCACAGTAGGAGTCAGAGTCTGATTCTTCTTCAATTATTTTCTTTTATGGTTGTTAGACCCCAGCTGATTTGTATTCTTATTTCTGGAATCCTATATCTTGTTTTTTTGGTTATTGTCTTGGTTTAGGTATTCTGTAAAGAGGTTTCTAAGGATTGTTTGGAGGTGGAGCCTAAGAGGGCTTTTATATCACATAAGGGTCAACTATTGGGGGTGTTTCATATTTAGCCCACTCCTCTTACTTCTAAGGTTCTATGTATCTTGATAACTCAGGTGGTGGTAACTTTACAGATTTCGCAACTGATTATTTAGCACTCTTAACTGTTGATTGTTTAACTGATCCAGCCTATTACTTTGATGTAGATCCGTATTATTTTTATGATGGTGGTGGTGCAATTGATCTTACAGTTCCTTATGCGATTGATTTTTGTGATTGCATAATTGATTTTTAAGTTTGCATCACTGATTTCTAACCAGCAGCAGGATTAATGGATTTTTGGCTAAATTAGACTGATTTGTATGGATCAATGCTTTAGCCATGCTTTGAATATTCTATCATTGGATCAAATGAAGGAGCTATGATTATGGGTCCTCTATTTTATCCTCGCTATGGAAAATGTTCATCTTCCTCAGTGTCCGATGAAGTTTCAGAGCTGCTTTTAACAAAATTAATCTTTCTTATTCTATTTTGATCGAGAACATTTTGTTCAAAAAATAAACTCATATCCTTTCTCTTTCTCTTTTTTGGCAATCTGATTGATTAAAATAATCATTTACAGTTTTATTTAAGGATATCTTTAGGGAATTAGATTCTCCACAGATTCGATTGACTAATCACTATCAGAATCATCGTTATCTGTTTATGTTGGTTCCTTAGTTAAAAATTAAGATTTCCCTGATTGTTTGATTTGTGAACGAGGAGTCGTTTAATTTGAACTTCTAACTTATTTTTGTTAAGGGACTTTGATTCCTTATGGTTCTTGTTTCATATTTGATTTCATTGATGGCGCTTTATTTTCTTATCCTAAATAGTTGATGGGTTATTTTTTTGAATCAAATTTTAGGCTTTAAGGATGAGCTCATAAAGATTGTATAAAATACATTCAGATTCCTTCTTATTACCTTCCTTTAATTGTTTTTCACTTTAGAAATCAACCTTTTTCATAATCAGTTAATATTTTTTATTTAATAAAATTTTAATATATAATTTCCTTTCTCAAAATTTATTCCTTGTTAAACAAATTCATTTACACAGAATAAACTAGATATGTGTTTCTGATTATATTGTGGGCTCACTTCATATTTGACAATTGAATAATTGTATAGAATAAATTTAAATGAAAATAAATAGTATTTATTTTAATTATCAAACCTCTCATTTTTCTATTAATCTCTACAGGATTGAAATATTTTCGTCTTGTTAACCTGTATCATCCTTGTGAATTGAATATAATAATATTATACTTACATATTCTTCTTCTTAGAAATATATTGCTAATGAAATCTCCTAATCAATCAAATCGTTTAATAATTAACACTCTTGTTTTTAATATATTGATACTTGTTGGGTCATAAGTCTATATTTTATTATTCGCTTATGGAGGATGAATTCTTTATGTATTGGTGTTCGATTATAAGAATAACTCAGCATAATCTCCGATCAATAATATATTTTGATAACTAAGCAGATGAGGTCCAAAATATTCTAGCAACATCTCATCTAATTGCCTAAAGTCGTGCTTCATCATTGATAGAAATTAGCTACTTTTATAATAATTATATAATAGTGGAATATTGATACTAATAGTTGACTATTAGTTATAATATATAATCAGATGTAAGTCGAAACTCTAATCAGGGGTGATCATAATTACCCAATTTATTCATCATAATTAAATATTTTTAATATAATTATCAATAATTAACATATAACAATATTGCTAATAAAAGCAATAAGAATATCAATAAAGGATATCTTTCTTGTGGAATATCTTTAATCTCCTCCTCCTCAATATCATCAATTTGTGGTGCCCTATTGATCATTGGTAGTGATTTCTATGATAATGAAGATATTGATCTCTTGGATATAATAGATGATTGAGATAACTCATCGTGATTTCTCTATATTGGTTGATGAGTTATGCTGTCTTCAGGTGAGGGTAATCCTATAAATTTATCGAATCTCATGGGGAATGAAAATAAATTTAGATTTTATTGTAGGATCTAGGGTTTCTATAGTATGTGGTGGATTTCGAGACTTTTGGTATCAACAATGAAGGGATCATTTAATATGTTGGAATCAACTGCATCTCTCAACTCTTATGAACTTATATCTTATTTCATGAAAATATGTCTCTATATTCTAAAGTAGCTTAATATTTCAAAATGGTGATCAGATCCAACATCTGGTTCCATTTTAGTTATGATTAGGCACAACTTTCTATGGTATTCTCTAAAAGCAATGACATATGGTCTTATTAATTCTCTCATCTCCCACTGACTTTCGAATTGGACTACAATAAAGATGGTATTGATCTCTTTGTTGAAGAGTTATTTAGCTATTTAGTCGTCAGGTATGATTAGTAACTAATTTCTCATAGATGATCCAGACATAAATTTCTTATATACAAATTTCTTTGAATCTTCACAAGGGCCTACCAAGATGCCTACATGATATTTTATCACATAAGAGCTTTACATTTAAGGAACAGAATAGGCACTTCCCTTGCGAACTTATTCAATCATTTTTATTATTTAATTTCAAATTCATTCCTAAGATCATCAAAAATGTTTAAGAATATGACACTCTTATTGAATTGCTTCTGAAGGAACTCATCATTCTTGATTTCTGGACTCCTATAGTACTTAATTAATTGATCCTTCATCGCCTAGTGGTTCATTTGCACCTAGATTATTATTTCAGTTGCCTATATCTCATACTTCTTTTGGTGTTTTAGCTAAAATATATTATTAATGATACCTTTAATAAATTTTAAAGTTGTTTTATAGCTCTTTTTAACATCATATTGAATTTTAATAAGGGTAATAGATCTTTATATTTTTATTCATTCCTTAATTTTATATTCCATTATATAACTTAGCTCTTCATCAAATTTAGTTCATTCTATATAGATTCAACTTATTCTAGGTATGGTTTAGGCAAAGAATAATAAGTTACCATGAATTATTTGACTTTTTCAGTGTGTTACAAAACTCTCTCATATATTTTCTTGCTTTTCATTATTTTTTCAGTCGTATTCGATAAATTGTATCTTATGTTGAATGCATATCGATAAGTCATAACATCTATGATAATCTCTTTCCATTTTAAAATTAATTCTAATTTATATTCGAAAACTTTTGATAATATTTCTCCTTCTTGAGTGTCTTTTGTTGTCTCGATTTATTAGATAATTTATGTTATTTACTCATCAAATATTTCGCCAATCTTCTCATCTTAAGGTGGTCTCTTCAATTCCTCCATCAATTCAATATCCTCCTTAAAGTATTCAAAACCTTATATATCAACAAATCTAAATGCTTCGATGTACACCCTTAATACTTCAAATAATTTATTATGTTTTTCTATTTATCTTATTCTATCTTTAACTCTCTGAGCGTATGGCTCTTATATTTTCATTTTTATCAATTTATGTAAACATTCTTTAATTTTGAAATAATCTTAAATTTTAACTTGCAGTATATCTGCATGCTTTTAAAAGAAGCTATCAACTCTCAAAACTTGATCATCTTTCACTTTCTAATCTGATAGTACTCCTTTTAATGTTTACATGTATGATTTAATGATCAAAATGACTTTCTTATAATCAGCATTCATTTATACGAAAGTACTAATCAAGTATTTTTAATCTGTCATATCTGGTTTTTACTAGTTGTGTTTCTTGAATCTTTTCTCCATAGTTAATAATGAATTTTCTAGAGATTAAGTGCTTGATATTGAACTAGAGGAATTTCTTCTTGCTTTGAGTGTTCTAAAATAAGCTATCTCAACCTAATCGGATTTCCTAGTTGCAACTGAATTGATGGATTTTTTCGATCGTTGTGATCTTTGTGATTTTTAAGACTTCACCGATTTTTATATTGATGTATTAGTAATTTGATGATTCGATTCCTTTATTGGATATTAGTTGGTTTTGATCTTAGAGTGAGAGCTTTTCTAGGATTATAATAAATCCATCATATCAAGGCATTCAGTCATATTATTAATAAAAACAATATAAATGCAGTTTCAAGGATTAAATTTGGATGATTTATAGGACCCAAAAGTTAAGGAGTATTTGATGATTAAGAATCAGAGTCTCACATCCTAGCTTATGGAGGATCCGAAATTGAATAGATTCATAGAATTTGCAAAATATTTATTTAATCATCATTTTTAGGGTAATTTATAATATTTATTATAGATACCTTAAATAAAAAGGAACATGATAAACTGCTAATTGAATAGTTTGATTCCCAATTCATTATGTCCAAATTATATGGACTTGAGTTACATAAAATTAGAGATTGTTTCGCGAAATATGGCAATAAACTTATCCCAAATAATTTCATCTTACTTATCATGAAACTTATTTCATTTGAACTGGATGAAGTGCCATTTATCATAAATGGATTGAGAGAGTTAGCAAATAGTATTGAGAAGGATGGTTATATATCTTTTGAAAATTTCATAACATACTATATGGAGCAGAATAAGGATTAAGAGCTGACAGATAAAAATATAGGACATTACTCATTAAGTGAGGCAAAGATATCGGATAACACCTTCCATAGACATGAAATTTAGAAAGTTATAATTGCTGAATCAATATAAAAAATAATATTACTCGAAGAAAACTAATCTGAGATAATATTATTAAACAACGATTTATAACTTATGAAAAAGCTATCCTCTGAAAATCATATTATATTAGATTTTGATTTTTCTGATCAGACTAAAGAAATCATGTGTTCATAATCAAATAATATCTTAGTTGTATATAGTTTTGTAATTATAATATAATTATCATTAGATAGATTAATATATCAAGAAGAAAATCATTAAAACAGATATAAGTTTATTCACTAAGGTCTATTTTATGATATCTGTTGATTGTTGGTCCACTTTTAGCACAAGCTAGTAAATGTATTTATGGAGTAAGAAAGATCATATAGGAAAGAAATTAAATATCTCATTTCAAGGTGGAAAGGTATAGAATATAATAGAGATTTTAAAAAATAAAATGATATGTATTCAGACAGATCTGAAGAGAATCCATATATTCAATTATGATTTCGACTAATTGATTGTTATTCAAGATAACCTACTTATATAGAGCTTTGTTTATTATGAGCAGGGTTAATGCTTTTTTTCCATTAATTTCAGTCATAAAATTCAGAAGTGGCTTATTGAAGAGAAAGGCATAGATTACACGAAGTATAATTTAATCATAAAAGGGATAAAGTATATTAGATTTGTAAACCTGAGTATATGGTTTTGGCGTTGGGCTTCTTAGATAACATCATAATCACTTATGACTCTAGCAATCATATTAGATTGTTTGACTCTGAAGAGTTTTCTAAACTGGCAGCTATGAAAAGAATCCTTAAGCATAATAATCATATGAGGATCTTATAAATAGATCAGAATAAATTTGCAATTGTTGGTAATCGAATAAGTGTTTTCGAAATCAATATTAAAATAGATGACAGATAATCGAGTAAAGTATAAAACCAAGAATTAATTAGCAGGGATCATGAATAACAACTAAAACTTACCTGGGAAATTGTGAATAATATCCAAAAATCTTACAATCCTTAAAATCTCTAATACAGAGGAACTAAGCATTAGGGAGAAATGTAAATCTATATTATTTAATCAAAGTGAAATGATGTTAGAAAAGATAAATGGAGCTAAGACATAGTTCTTACCAAGAGTAAATAAAACTAAATAATAAAATATGCCATTGCCATCTGAAGAATATATACAAGAATAAATTAATATTGTTGATAGGCAAATATATACTACAAGGCTGATGAGAAAAACTTTCATTGAATCCGATGATGGGAAGTCTATTGAGAATTCTGTTTAGTAGCCAATACCGTAAGGTTTAATGAATTTGTAAATAACGCTAAGTAAGATCGATTAGAAATCTGTTGAGCCGATGAGAATAACCACTAGGAGAAATCAGAAAATGGATCTTTTACCAAAAAAATAAAGCATAAAGTCGAGTGACTACCTTTCATTCTATATATAGAAGCACAATACAGAGTCATCTGTATTTTCATCATCAAGAAAAGACTCATAAACTAAAAGGGATTTCATTAGAAAGGCACTATTTAATGATGTTAAGAAAGCAAAATACAAGAATATAAAATTCAATACTTAGAATCCAAGTTTTGCAGACCCTCTACCAACATAGACTTATAGCTAAAATCCTACAAATCTGAGAACTTTTAGGTAATAGCCTGAAATACCTCATGAGTGTCTGACTCATCTTGAAGAAAGCAAATAATACTATAATAAGGCAATGAGTGCATTGAATTATATATAATCACATTCAAGTTTTAAACAATGAATCTCTTATATTTATTTTATACTTAAATAAAATTTATAATTGTTAAAATAGAATAAAATCCCTCATTTTCTTATTTATTATGGTGTAGGTAAATAGAATAAAATAAGATTCAAATGGGCATCACCTGCTATGTTTAGAAAGATAATTAATTAATGAGTTCAAAATAGGTGATACTATTAGGTACTTTGGGTAGTGGTAAGACAACTCTATTTAATACAATTTGTAAAAAATTAGAGAAAACCTAATTTGGCGGAGATTCTGTAACTAAATAGTTGACGATATCAGAGTCGTGTGAGGGAGCTGGCTTCCGTATCCTTGATACTCCAGGTTTTGGAGCAGTAGAAGATAGACTTGCTCACTCAATAGGAGTTCTAGCTGGATTAACAGAGGGTCCCATAAATAGAATATTAATAGTGGTAAGATATGAAAGGTTAGGGATGATGATTGAGTAAGCGACAAGGATATGCAAGGTTGTTTGGAGGTATATGTCTCTGGTAACTATAATAATCACTCATTGGGATTTATGTAATAATAAGGTTCAAGAATAAAAATAAATCGAGGATTAATTCAGGAAGTCCTTCAAAGTCAACTCATTTATCTATTCCTATTAAAAAATTACTGCAAGCAAGATCTGCGGTGACATTGATAAATCGCTAGAAATGAAAGGTCAATAACTTTAAGTTTCTTAAACAGAGTTTGATGTTTTATTTGAAAATCTCGATCTAGATTTCAATCTCGATTGCTTAAAGGAGGAATTTTCTAGGTAGTTTGAAATCTTCGCTACAACCGTGAAAGAGTTTATATCTTAGTTAGGCCAGGGAAGTGCTGATTAAGATGACATACTCCATTCTTTGATTGTTTTCATAAAACAATAAGCCGAAAGTTAGATGATTGAATTTGAAAAGAGAGGAGGGAATACTATGAACGATATATTTGTTTAAACAGGATCAGAAGTCATTGCCTACTTTACGCATATTGAACTGAAAAAATCAATTATTAACTCAGTTTAGAATCTATTAGACCTTTGCTAGAAGAGAATGATCCTATCTCCTGATCACCCATTGAACCTTCTTAAAATGTGCAATCATTGTGGGTTGGTGTGGATGAAGGTTTAGGGTTGTAATGGTCTAACTTTCTGCGGAAAAGTGCCAGACTAGGATGAAGTAATGTAAGGTAGATAATTTACCAAGTATCAATTTGTATACACAAATAAAAAAATATCCTGTCAATTACTCAAGAAAGAATAGTCTATAATATAATTTAAACTCAATAACGGGAATAAGCAATAAGGCTGTAAATAGCCTATTGCATGGGATACAATGCTACCTTTAAATTAGAGTTTGAAAGAACAAATGCTTTAAGATAACATGTTTGATTATCTATGTTATAAGAAATTGGATGAACCTGTATCACAAAAATGGATGTAGTATAAGCAAGATATGTTAAGAGCAGCTTAAAAAGCAATGAAACGGGTTTGATAATATAAAATTAATCCCAAAAGTATAAATTAATTCATTCTAACCTGGTAGGGTTCTCTTTTAAAGAAAAATTCTTTTAAAGAGATTCTTTTTTATTTGTTTTATTTCATTAACTTCAGATTCATATTGGTTTTTAGATATTAAAAAAAATTAGAAAATAGAATCAAATTTTTATAATTTTTATATAAATGAATCTGATCATTTGGATTGCCTCTTTTACTGAGTTTATTATGTCTGTTAGATGTTGCTTTAGTTCTTTTAAACATATGATTACTAGGCACTCTAATTAAGAAATATATTTACCTAACCATTTGGATAATTCTTATAGTGATTTTAAACTCCAACAATTTGTGATTATTGATGAACTTTAGGTTGATATTTCTAATTTATATTAGTCTAGCAATTATTTGTATTGATGTTTGTGTGGTTTCTTTATATAATTTCAGGAACTTGTTATGCAATATTTCTATATATAGTTTCAGGAACTTGTTATGCATTAACTTTGTATTCGTTATTAGTTCCTATTATTTCACTCTATGGTATTTATTTTTGTGGGACTACTTATTAGGCTTGCTAACCATCTAATTTAGGCCTAAATAAATCATTCATATTTCTGAGTTGATCTTAGTCAACCTTTCCTGGAAGCAGATTTAGATTTTTTATATCTAATTAACAATTTGATTATCTCATTTTCTCCAAAATTTATTGTGAGACATCTTCAGTTGATCCGCAAATAATATAGTTCTGTAAATTGAAATATTTCACCACATTCTTTAATAATTCTCGGTCTTGTTCCTGTTGACATGAACAATCTATTCCTGTTATCACAAGAGTGGTATTCTTAGAGTAGTTTCTAAACTTCACTATAAATGGCTTTATAATTGTCTTCAAATTATCGATCCTATCAAACTTAACAACGAAAAATATCATTTTTAATGATTGGAAGCCAAGATCTAAAATTGAATTAAAATTAGTAAAGCTCTTCTAAATTGACTCTGAGTCCATTTCGAATCCCTAGGGTTTGAAAAGCACCATTTCATGAGTTGATCCGAGATACATTTCAAGTTTGCTGATACGGCATCTTCTATCGAATAATTTCTAGCTATCTAAAAATTTTCTCTTCATTTAAGATTTGGGACCAACTACTAGTCCTGCAGAGAGCTCCTACTTTTAAGACATTAATAATTATGATTGCCAAAGCTTTGTTCATAACTTTAGAACCTGATTTTATTCTATTTATGAATTAAGTAAATAGAATATTATTAAATAAGATATAATTAATATAATTTAGGATTGTTTATATTAGGAATATGAATAATAAATTTAAACCCTTAACACTCTGTAAATCAATTAGAGAAACATAGATTCTTAAGATACATCCATAGTGTTCCTTGTATCTAAAATAGTTAAAGAATTACTTTTGGATCTTTTGGTTAAGATTGTGATAACGCAGGAGAGATTAATTGTCTCCTAAATGTTTAATCCCTTTTAAAATAATTATGATGTTACCTTTGAATATTACCTTAGATGAATATTTTTTCCTTTGTATTATCTTTAGTTGAAAATTCAATACAATTCTTATGTTTTGCTTATTGATGTGCGCATAATTTGCTGATTTAAATATCCAATGGTTATTACATAATGCACGAGCTTTTTAAAATCTTTATTGAGACATCTTGTTTATGCTAACAAGTAATAATATCATTTATGCCTTGAATGATCTTAAATGATCTCTTTAATTTGTTATCTATTTTATTATTATCATAAATTATTAAAGTGAGATAGCTTGAATAGTAGAGAAATCTATCTATATAGCAATTTAATATTTCTTCTGCTAGCTTCTTTTCATCTAAATCTATAAAAATGAAAATTCTTGATAAGCTCTTATGCTGTAATTCAAAAAAAAAGTTTAGATCTTGAAAATATTATTCTCTCACTTTTTAATCTCTTGGAATTCCTTGAGGTTTGAATAAAATTAACTGTGATGATGCGTATATAGTTAATTTCTAAGTTTTGATTTGACTATTAAAATATTCTTGGCAACTTAAAAAAATTTCAAAGTTCTCGCTATCGAGTCCTAGGACGTATGCCGATTTTAATTCTTTCTTTTTTAGAGAAGTCATTTAATTAATAAGAGATCCAAGAAATTAGAATTGTGTTATTAGCAAATATATTCTATTTCAATTTTATAAAAATATATATGTGAAATATCGAAATATGCAAATATGCCATCTTATTGTCAAATTAAGCTCAGAATACTTGATGACATAATCATCATGAATGGCTTGTTTAACATATTAATCTTTATTAAAAGAAGATAACCATCTGTTGTTAAATAATGTTCTTAAATTTATGCTGACATCAAGAGTAACCCTTTGGGGTATTAAAAATGGAATAGGTTTACATTTAGACCTTGAATTAGATTGATGAAAAGTTAAATCTTCAAGTATTTCAATTATTTTGCCAAAGCTGTCAAAGAATTATCTACATCATACCTAGAGTTCTTAGGAGTTAGATGACATTATTCATTATTTAATACTGTATAAACGATAATAGGCAGAAGATATGCTACATAAGTTTGAATTGGAAGCTGGTAAACAATATGATATATATTATACTGACATATAGAATTAAAGAAATTCATCATGGGAACCCTATAATAGCTTTAGGAAATAAGCCAAGAAAAGAATGTTATTATTTCCTATCATACATTAAGAATCATGAGAAATTGAGAAAAAAACAATAAAGATTGTTGGAAATTGATATATTAAAATTTAAACAAAAATTCTTTACATTTATTAATTATTATTTTTAAGATGAAATGATGTTTGATTTTGCTGTAAGCTAATTTCATGATATTAATTAGTTTGAATATATATTATATTATAAAAAAATAAAATTATATGAAAAGAGAAATTGAAATGAAAAGGCCTTTAGGGAGAGTGTTGGTGCCTAAAATCATGATTAAATAGAAGGTTGAGGATTTCAAGATGACCGCTAGACATTAATTTATAAAGGGTTTAACTCCTCAAAGATAAAGATTACCATCTATTCATGTCTAATAGGAATAATAGAGATCAATTTCTGTTAAACGACAAACATAACTCACACCTATAGAATTCTTGGAGTTTATAAGTGACTCACAATATAAGTAAGAGTTTTGCTATATGACCAACTGCGGAGGACCTTATGACTGGAAGATTGTGGATTATGCAAATAGAGATCCTAATTATTATATGACTGTTAGTTAGAGGGTATGAATAGTTTTATCATAGGGCGTAATGATATGGAGGAATGGGATTATGGAATTATAGTCTTATGAGAATTTCAAATAGGAGAAGCAATATTATTCAAAATTAGTTAAAATTGGGTTCTTCAGAAATTTTATCGTTAGCAAGCTATTTACGATTTGGAAAATGTCAATCAAGTAAAGGAAAATAATGAAATATATGTAAGATGTTTCATACAACTTGTTTGTATTAGATCATATATTTTTGAAGGCAATATTGAATAACTATAATTATTGCTATTAGATATAGTCAATATACTTTTTTGAATAGTTAAATAAGTCATATAGCATAAAGGAATTTGAAATTATGATAGATGAGAAATTATAGAAAATTTAAGATCTGATCAATTAGTACAGGAATTTAATATTTAAGAATTCATCTGAATCATGTGGGTACCATTATAGCAAGTTTAATGTCAGATAATCTGATTCGAATAAGTTCTCTATGCAGAAAGATAGTGTAATCTTAAGTTAGGAGGCTGAAACTGTTGATTATGATAATAATAATGGGATTATTGTTTAAGATAATACTCGATACATAATGCATTATACCAAAAAGATGAAGGAAAACGAATTTAAGAATAAACTATCTAAATATATTATTTATTGTGATTAAGTTCTCAAGGAAACCTATATAAGATATTATTAATTTAATGCCGAAATTTTTATAAAATGCTTATAATAAACTATTACTAGTTTTAATAACTTTGGATGGATTGTTGTTGAAGTCGAGGTGCAGGATTAGGATTTTAAGTTTATGCCTTCTAAAAACGAGATTGAGGTGTAAATATTCAAGTTTTTTGATGCGATAGAAAAATCTATTATAGATGATGATTCTTAGTTGTTTTGTTTAGAAACTAGACAAAATAAATAATTTCTTACGGTTGAGAGTTCATAACCAATCAAAGAATCTCTAATAGAGTTTATCTAAGAGTCCAACACTAACAAATAGTATAAGCAAATCATTCAGTAAATAATAGATCAATCTTTTTAACTGCTCTATGATAACTAAAATTTTATAATTGAAATCTTAAAATTTGAATCAAACAGAGGGGAATCTGAAATATAACTAACGTTAGAATAAGTGAAAGGAACATTTTAATATTACAGGGATGCATTTGAACAAATATAATAGGTACCGGTTATCTAGGATTTAGGTTTACTGCAATTAAATTGTTCCAAGATTATTACAAACATTTCAAATAGTTTAAAAAGAAGTAGTTTAGATATTAACTTATAATTTTAGAAACTCATATACAACTAAATAGAAATTTTATAACTTAAAATAAATGATATCCAATTGATGATTTAGAATAAACCAAAGAATCTTTATGAGTTTATGTAGTTTTAATCAGAACTTATTACTACTTCTAATGAAATAAATGAAGTAAAGCCCCAAATAAAGAGTTTATAATAAATCATCTTATGTTATTAAGAATATAATTAATAGATTAAGTAGGATATTTCACTTTAAGTGGAGAAATTGTTTATTGCTATGAATCAACAAGTAATTAGAATCCATGATGTTGAAAGTTCATTATTCAGATTAAAAGAAAGGTTTCTTATGGAACTCAAATAAATTATTCCATCATTTGAGAGTAAACTCGAAAACTTATAAGAAACAATAAATACTTCAGAAATCAATTATTATGGTAAAGAACAAGATTAGTTACTCGCTTAAATTGATTAGAATTTCAATAAAATATTATAAGATTACTAACAACTATAATTGTTTCACCAATATTTAGATTAATAACCTTATGAAAACAAAAACATTTATTCTCTACAAACTTAGATTCAACTATATAAGGAGTTGTGGTAGGGAATAAAGGAATTTAATTTATTTATCAATGATCTAAAAAGATCGCATTTCTTAGATATTGATGTTGAATAATCATTATAATAGTTATAGAAATATATGCAAATATTCAATTAGTGTATTACTTTAAGCAATGATGCAACTAAATAGTTTATAGAAATTATAAAATACTATTTCGAAATTATAGAAAGTATAAAGTATCTGGAAATGAAGAAGAAATCGTAAATTAAGGCTGTTTACAAATTTTAGTAAAAGGTCGATGAGTAATTGAAGTTATTTGATTTCCAAAATCTATTTGATGATCCTATGAATCCTTTATACACTATATAGTATTTAATTGACATTAAGATTTACTCACTTAAGCAAGAGCTAAAATAATTACATGATGAGACAATAATAGAAAATCAACTCCAAGAGCAACTTTTAGTCCTAGATTCATATTTAGATAATTAAAACTTTACTACCATTAGATCTGAGGAATTTAAAGATCTACTATTAATTGAAAACTGTTAATAACTTCATGAGATATCAAAATAGAATATAAATTAAATTGATTGCATGCTCTAGAATTAACTTATTGGATTTATTATTCAATAAAGCTAGTAATTACTATTAAGATATGTACTAATATATAATTTATTTAGTAACAATTAGAATAATTAACTCATTTATTGAAAGAGTTAGAATAGTAATTACTTAAATCAGCATATTTGGTTTAGACTCAATATATAATCAAGCACAGCTAGAAAGATATCAGAATATAACAAATATTTTAAGGTGTTAAAAAGTTTTGGTAAAAGTAAATACTTTTGTGCAAATAACTTAAGTGTCTTAGAAATTGGATAGATGGAAATTTTTAATAAAAAATTTAGTAAGATTTCATAATATTTTAGATCAATATAAACGCAAATAGAATAGCTATAAATTTTAATAAGGATAATATTTGATTTTATAGAATAGAAAAGAAATATGTTTCCTAGATTGTTTCTATTATCTCATTAGCAATATTAAGAATTCATATTGCAGCCACTGAATTAACTAAATAATTCTATATTTCTATAAAGAATATTTTCAAATGTATCAAATTAATATATTTATTTAGATTCAATCGATAAGTTTTGATAAATATTATGGCTAAATTAATGATATTAAGGGATAGAATAATGAAACATTATGTTTAAAGTAATGTTTTATTAGGGGAGAATATGAGGAATGGTTAGCACAATTGGATGATTATTTAAAAAACTATCTAAAGTAAACGATTAAGTATGCCGTATCGAGAATTGAGTTTGAGGAGTAGTCACAAATGATATCATAGCAATATCATTTACAAATACTTTACCTTATTTACCATATATTTTTTGTAAAATAAATAGAGGATATTTTGATTTAGGAATCAAATTAGTTCGAGGAACTTTATGAATAAGTTCTTATATTGAATAAGAATCTGATTGAATTCATGCAGAAAGAAATTCAATTTTATCATAGATCAGTATTATATAAATTTATAAGGCTGAATTATTAACTACCAGTATTTAGAGAAGAGATTTAATTAAACAATTCTTGCTTCTAGGTATATCGAATATTAATGATTATGAGTGGGCTAAATAAATAAAATACTACTTAGAAGATGATATAATCCATTTTAAGTAATTGGATTT
Organism: Paramecium bursaria; assembly: GCA_016759055.1. Lineage (NCBI taxonomy): Eukaryota > Ciliophora > Oligohymenophorea > Peniculida > Parameciidae > Paramecium > Paramecium bursaria. The sequence goes on from VMTU01000403.1 coordinate 27,650, forward strand.
AAATATCAGTTATTGCTATGAGTATTTTGGAGATATAAGTATCCCCTATTACTTGTTTGATAAACAAATATTAAAGTTATCTTAGGCTTTTTCTAATCTACAAAGTCCAATTTTATTAGGAAACAAGTCAAAACACTAGGTTGCAAGAACATATGGCTAATTAGTTGGTAAGTTTGTGTTTGTCTATGATTTTGATGAATGCTAAGAGGATATTCAAAATAAATTAAGAGGAATCACATAATTTTAGTGTATGCTAATTCTTAACCAGTTCGATGGTGATAAATACATTATTGATATTATGAAAATAGCTTAAGCAATACAAAGAACTTATCAAATAGGAAAATAGTAATAGATTGAATGTTTTGGGCTAAATATAAATGTTCCTTTAAATTAAAATATGATACTAATTTCGGATAAACCATTACTATAATTTCGAAGTATTAATTGTTTTTAAATTGATTTCAAATATTTATTCAATTTATTGCTAGAAAGTAGAAGCATAAACGATTTTTTTATTTCCTAATCCATAAACTACTTTATTGATTAGTATTGGTTTAAATTAACATATCAGTTTTATTAATAAGTTCTGAATCTAATAGATAACAATATTTATAATCCCTAGTTGAAAGAAATAATAATAGACTAGTTATAAATGAAATTAAACTCAGATGAAATCGTGATATTTTAAAAGTTTCAATAAGATATTTAACAAATGACTTAATAAAAACAAAAAGTAACAAAAAACCAAAAGAAGTTAATGAGCAAAAATTAAATTAACTAATCAAAATGATTATAATATGATATTTATATTATTAATATCGAAAATTCTAAAATCTATAACAAAATATTAAGTCATAAATAGGTTTTTCTCATAGATATAAATCTTAATGCTCTTTCATATGAATCATTAGTTAATAATACTTTCAGAGGGACTAATGTGATAATTCTTTTAGCCCGTTCAAATATAACTACCATTCTCCTCTACCTTATGTAAATAAAGTATAATGATAATATGGTAGCATAGGCTATGTAAAGTCCTGATGCAATCTAGATTATTTTACAAATAAGTTACTTGTATTGACATGACCCATAAATCGTTTATTTCAATGATTCCTTACTTGAGTTTATCTGAAATAGAAAAAAACATCCAAGTTACAACTTAGGAGCCTTCAAGGGAAAAGAATGGTATCGTTATTGCTGAGACAGACTTTTTACTCTGAAACTCTATCATAGTATTCTTTTGATCGTTAATTATATATGTAAGTGATGAAAGCAATCCATTTTATAATACTCCTCCAAATGATAGGGCACAATATCCAGTTAAAAATTGTAACTCTGAATCTAGAAAATCACATAAGTCGTAATGATGAACTTGATTAAGATAATCTATGAAGTCTTACTTAACCAAATTTTATGATGTATCTATTTTACCAGCAGAAACCAAATATTGTTGCATCACAACCAATGAGGAGTTAAATAGATTATCTAAAATAACTAAGTCTGTGGAATCCAAAAATAGCAATTATGAGGAGTATTGTATATAAAGACCATAAAGATAAATGTTTCCACTTTTGAATCTTAAATCTTAAACAAACACAAATATATCTGCTGTCTATTTATATTTTGTTAAAAATAGTTCATTATATTATTATAAATAGGTAGACATCGCTATAAATATAATGCAGATTAAAAATTATCCAATTATGAAAAGAAGTCTCGATAATTTTAATCCTTTATTCATCTTATCGTATTATCTTGAATAATTTTATAATTATCTTTTGTCTGTCTTAACCACTTATTCTTTCAGTTATAGATCAAAGAAATATCTATAGAGTGCTTATCTATCAGAGGATATTACTTTTAGTAGCTATTTATATCTCTCATGTTCTGCTTATATACTTTCTTGGTTTAAAAAGTTGTTAATCTCCAATATTTAGTCTATTTCTTCGTAAAATTTATGATTTAGATAAAAATTAATCAAACCAAATAAGCAACTAAGTAATAGAAATATTATCCATATTCTTAACCATTTTTAATTAATAATATCACAGTTATCCTTAGACACATTTAATATTTCTGAGGTAATCTAATCAAGAGATTGATGCAGTTTGAAATAATTACCATATGTAAATGTCGACATTGCAATATCATCAGTTAGATTATTTAATGAATTTACTAGAAACTGATATTAGTATTGGAGATCTATTAATAATTGTTCCTGAAATGTCATATTTAGTTTATATGTAGTGAATAAAACTTTTGAGAATGTAACATTGACATATTTATCAAGTAAAAAACCCACTAAATATGGATTAGCTAACTATTCATAGAAATTAGTTTTTAACTAATCATAGCCAAATGGTAAGTTTTTTGTAAAATTTTATGTATATAATATGTATTATTACTCTGTCAATAGACCATACTATTCATATTGTTTGTAAAATGAGATTACTTATTTCATTACTAAAAATAAATCATGAGGAGCCATGAAATTGGCATGTAATTACATCAATTCCAAATCCTTTAGAAATGATTATATGTCAATTGTCATAATACTGATGGAAAGGATAAAAAATATTGTTATTACTATTTGGTAGAATACTTAGCAATAAACCTATAACTATAATATAACTGAGTTCTTAAGATTCATAACAGATGAAAAAGATTCATATTTCTTTTAATATTATGAATATCGAATACCCGTCTTTTAGGATGCTTATGATGCCAATTCAGCTATATCATTATCCTAGATCTCATATTATCTTTATTTGCTAAATATTTGATCGCTAGACTGTTCTTACATAACTGCTTCGTTGTAAAATTGCTACTTAAGATCATTTGAAAGAAACTTCTAATAGGATACATCATTTTTATTAACAAATTAGGATTAACTTTGATTAGGACTCATTAAAGGTATAACATTCTGATCAAACTAAATCTCTTAGGCTTCTTCTCTGGTTGGAGACATTATTCCTAGTTTTATGTTAATGTTTTAATCGTCTCTGTATGATGAAAATGGTCTTGGTGTTATGCTTTTTATTAATTCTGGGCATGCCTCTTATTCAGTTACAACTATTTCACTTATATTAAAGTCTATCATTCTAGTAGTGTCACTCATTATTGTGTAAACAAATTTCTCCTACTCACTGATGATACTGTCTATATAGACAAAATAATAATTGTAACCGTATATTTCTTGAGTTTATATACTTATTTGGGCTTTATATATTCTTGTTAAACCTCTTTCATTAAATATTTTTGATAGTACTCCTTTTGAATTTTATGTTTTATGCATGAATGCTTCGATGTTTTAAATTGCACCTGAATTAAAGTAAATTAGATCTATATTGTCTTGAGTCGAATTATCAGATATTTCAACAAAATTAGGAATCATTTAAATTATATCGATCCTATGTTCATTGTGTAGTTTAATCATTTTATTAAGACATTTTTCATCAACGCCTAACCACTGGAGAGCTTATTTCGTTATTCCTCCTATATTACGGTTTATGTCAACGATTATGCATGAAACTGGAGTGCTCTCTTAGATGAATGTAGCAAATATCATATTGTTACTCTTAATTATCTGAGTATAATCAAATGATAACTGTATGGGAACAATGAACCCTTTGTCATCAATTAGATAACTTAAATCAAATTTCCTGAAGAACTTTGATTAACCTTTATTCAAGAATCTTTAAACAAAAAGTTCATGATCCTATCTAATGCCATGAGGTAGGATTTGATTGAATGTGTTCACATGTGAGTATTTATGATCAAAATTACCTGATTTTTAAAGAATAGTGAAATTGGACATATCATCATTCAATTACAATAATAGATAGTATAGGGCTTAATGCATTTATTTATTCTATATGAATGCTTACCTTTCATCTGCAATAACTGTTTGGTTTCTGACTTCCATTGTTCTCATTACGTTGTTTTATATTTCTCCAAAAAAGAACGAGGCTATTGATTATGCTCTATAAGTAGAGTTAGTTTGCAGATACTACATCACCATGTTCTCAGTTTTAATTTCAAAACTATTCAACTTATCTAAGATGCTAAATAGGGTATTGTTGTCAATTTGTTAGTCTGTTTATAAACTTTACAAAACAATAATTTTTCTTTTAAGCAATTACTAAATTTGTTACTCTACCTTCAAACACTACTATTCGACGCTTAAAAATTAATTAATATTAGATGAGAATTCTTTGGAAGAATCTTTAAATTCTTTGACCTAAAATTGTAAAGATAACTTTTTCTTACATTACTCAATTAGGAACAGATATTTACTCATATCAAATTAATCTAGTTTGTAATTAAATCTGAAATCATTCTCAGGGGTATTCAGATATGATATCTTACTTTCAGAATGCGATTTACTGTTTTTGCTATTCTCTCTATTCCCGCTGTCTCTAGCTTTTTCATTAAAATTTCTTGAGGAGAGTGATGATAATTTCCGACTTCCTCCCTCCTTGAATTGATTCAACATTTCTATTGCAATTATAGGCCAACCATACTATAATAAAAGACTGACTTATTAAAAGTACATATTAATAAAATCAGTTCTATTAATCTTAGTATATTATCTTTGAATAGAAATCAACTATTGAATTTTCTTAAATATAAAATTCTATGCATTCTAGTTTTTAATTATTATTTTTATTTCAAGCTAATCTTAATAAGTATGTGTAAGGCAACTACAAGGTTTAACTAAACATTACTATTAATGCGCTTGTATACTGATGAAGGTATGAATCAACTATCTCTCCTATATTTAATTCTCATGGTTGGCTATCAGTATGTTTCTGTATGAACTAGCAATTTAATAAGAATCTTGAAATAGTTTCGATAATTCTTCCTTTTAATTTAGAAAAATCATCAACTATAAGTGGTAGTACTTCTTATACTAATTTAAAAGTAGTTAATGCAAAACTAATTATATTAGTATAGTTATAATTGGAAGGTTTTGATTATTTAGATTAAATATATCTAAAATGAAATAAGTTAAGGAAAAACTCAAATAGCCTGAATATACAAATATGCTAACTTTTGCTCTTAATTTAGTAATGTGTATCTAATTAACAATAAAGTCTCTTAATTAAATCAAACTTTGAAGCACTAAAATGATACAGTTGATACTTATAGAGAGGTTTGAATTCATGAAGGAAAAAAATATAACAAATAGGGTTCTCAATAAATTATGCAGATAGTATCCTATAGTTACCTCTGTTATTTATAAACTCCCTTCTCTTGCTAATAGAGTTTCAGTGAGAGTTAAAGAATAAATTACAAAATCATAAAAGATTATTAAGAATGAAATGAAGCTAACAATAAAATCTAAAATATAAGATTTTTAATTCTAAAAGTTTTCATAAGATTGTTTAAGGCTTACAAATATGATAGTTTAAAATAAAAAGAAAAGGTAGTCTAAGTATATCTATAAGTATATTGATCTTATGATCTTCAAAAAATTATATCTATTATTTGTAATATTCTTCATGTCTGAAGCCTCATTCTTATGTTATACTTAAGCTTACAAAAATAGACCAATTAGTTTTTCTATCATTATGAACGAGAATGTTAAATATGTAAAAACCCTAAAAAATCTCTAATCCAAAACTAATTCAATGATTGGTCCTATATACTATCTTAGATGCATAAAATATGAATCCTTGTCATTTGTATTTTAAACTATCTACACCATCAATAATGACAATTATTGCAATTATCCCAATGTAAAAATTATAGTGAGAATATTAGAATTGATTGATGCTGCATGATAACAATGCAAGTTTATCAAGAGCCAATTAAGAAATGAAGTTTTCATGAATCCTTTAATCCCTCTTTACATCATTTTATATAAAATTAAAATTTGAATATTTTATTTGCTAAATGTGTATTATATTGATATTGCTTAAGAAAATCACAGTTTCAATAGAATATAAGTGTATGTGAATTGAAAATTACTTGAGTGTCAAAATAATTCAACATTATAAAAATAAAACATATATTGGTTTCTTTTTAGATTGATAGAAAAATATATTTGTCGCTTGAATTTCCTTTTTATATGGTTAATTTATAATAAATTTGTCTTATTTTTTTAATGAAATATATTTCAATTTGCTTAAGTTAGTTTTCATCACTATATTCGCTTAAGGACTTTAACATGTTCTATAATTAGATATAATTACTTTGTCCTGTTAAAAATATATAGTTAATCGTATCTAACTGATTTTGATGAAAAACACCTATGATATGTTAAGATAATTACATGTTTATTTGTCGGCATGTTAGGTTTGATTCATTAATTTTAGATCATAATCATAAAATGATAAATTTTTTGGATTAATTTTTATTATCATGGAATGTTTCAGTATGGATTAAGCACAGTAAATGGTAGTTTCATCAATTAATTATCTGATTTGAGTGAAATCGTTCTTGCTGTAATCTATTTTCCATAATTTTAATTCATTTCTGCTCACACTTAACAAAATCTTATTGTTTACCAATTATATTTAATTTATTCCTTCTCTATGAGCGTTTTTTCGATTGAACACTATTTATCCATTTGATCTAAATAGTTTTATTGACTTATCACTTGAACACGAGATAACAATTTAGTTATCATGGTCAAAATCCAAACAGTTAATGTATGATGAATGAGTATTTTTTATAATAAAGAGCTATCTTTTTGAGGATATATCCGTTAATGCAATAGATTTGTCATACGAACATGATAATATTTGATTATTTAAAACTTTTATAATTCGAATACAGTTTGCATGAATATATTCTTAATAAACCATATTAAAATTCCTAAAGTTCGTCATGTAAACTTTGCCATATAAAGTTCCAATAATTAGATATTTAGAGTCATTACTAAATTAAAGGGTCATCACAAATTTTTAGTATAACTCTCCTAATTTTTTTTTAGTAATCAAATTCACTATTATAACTCTATTAGATTCAGCAATAGCCAACAACCTTTAATTTTAAGATATCTAAGCTATATGAATTAAAAAATCATTAACTTACATTTAATAAGTATAGTGGTTGGTAAATTTCATTACTTGATTCTCTATTACTTAATTTCCTATCTAGTCCTCACTTATTTTGGATTATTAACTAATTAACCCTGTGGAAATTTTTATTATTGATTATAAATATCCTAGAGTGTTCTATTAGTCTATATTTATGTTAAAATTCAATAATTTGTCAACTTCTATCCTGTTAAGCTCTAATATAGACTTTTCATTCTATTTTAAAATATCATTTAACTTATTTTAGTGATCTTAAATACAATTATTGTATTATTATTCTAAATTACAAATCAACAATTAGCTTTGTTCAATAATATTGTTTAGATATTTTATATACTGATCTAATAAAAGCACTCTTTATTGACTCTATTGTTTAACAAAAGTTTCTGAAAGAAATTTCGCAAATTATCTCTAGGGGATTATGTGATTTAAATTTTGCTAATCATGTAAATGTAAAGAATAATCCATATCTATTTTAATCCATCTAGAATATTAATTGCACTCATTCAATACACAAATGCTAGTGCCTTTGTTTTTATATTTTTCTAAGGACTCCTAATCAGTTTACATAACTTAAATATTTTTATATGGATTTTATTAAAAAAGAAACAGAAATGAATATTCAATCAATATCAATTCCTTGATCTGTTGCCAAATCAAATATGTAAAAAATATAATAAATATCATAACAATAAAAAGCGGTTTTTAAAAAATAAAAAAATCTAGATGTGAAAAAAACCTACAGAAATAGGTGTAATTCCTAATTATAATTTTATTCTATAATAAATATTTTTTTTAAATACTTAATTTTATTTTACATTGAGAAAGTACCAGGACAAGAGTTTTAAATTTGTAATATTTATATTATTATTAAAATATTAATAAGTATGATATCATAAATCAAGCAAAAAATCAAATAAAAAGATTTATTTCAACCCTGTCCAATTCATGAAGGGGAATATCTGAATATTGTCTGCATCGATGTCCTGTGTATGAATAATGGAATAATTTGCAGAAGATGTTAATCTTCTCATCATAAAGCTCATGGTTGGTTCACATTAGAAGATTTTACAGAATAATTAGTGAAGCAAGAAAAGGAAAAAATAGAATTGTTCAAACAAGAGCAAGATAAATTGCTAAATTGGTAAACTAAGGTGAAGAACATAAGTGCTCAACTTCAAGAAATATTAATGTAATAATATAAATAGGAAAGTTAAGTAAAATTGGCTTAAGATTAACTTTTTTTGTTCAATGAATCTCTAAAAGTTTAGATAGATTGTTAAATTAGCTTATGCTAATAAAATTCTTCAATAGCTGTAAGAATTAAGGAAAATAAGGTCTTAAATGCATTAAATCTTCAGGAATTTATGAAAAGATTAATTTAGGATTTTCATTTATAATATAGACCCATCAATGATAATCTTTAATTAGAGAATATTAATTAATAAGTATTTAGATATATAAATAAGGGAAAATATTTATCAGTTTAAACCAATCATATATTATAAAGCATTTTAGAATTAAAGAGGCACATCCCTTTAATTGATGAGAAAATAGATGACTAATAAAAATAGCTATTAAGCTTAGTTAAATTAGACAATTTAGATTAGTACATAAAATATTAATATTTTTAGAAAATGTGCCGAAATACACACTTCTCTTAGAGAGATATTTGAATAGCATCTTAAAGAGAAGCATTAAGAAATATTGGTTTAATAGATAAAGAACTGGAATTATCTGTATGAGATAAAAAACTAGCCTAGGGAGTTTGAGTGGTGGTTATGGTATGGTGAAAATCCATTGTAAAATGATGTATGTAAGGTTTGTGAAGGACTCTACTAAACTAATAGGGTTTATTTACATTAATTAGATAGAGAGAGGAGACAATTAATATAGGATATATTTGATAAATAATGATTTTTACATTAATACTTTTCCTATTTACAGAAAGAATTCTTTTGTGAGAAAAAATCTTTAAGATTCATACAAGAATTTTTTCAAAACTATGTGAATATATTTAGGGTATTTCTAAAATTGAGCCATTTTGCATAATTATTAGAATAATTATAGAGTTAATTAGATAATCTATATATATTCGACCCTTTTACATTTTATATTTTAATTTATCCAATATCTCATTTTCTAATTGTTGAATTTTTATTTTATATTGTGAAAATTTCATTTCGAGGCAATTAAAGGAGTTCGATGTCACTTATAATTAAATCATCCTTCTACTTTGAATTTTCAGGGCTTCTTATAGATTCTTCATTATTCTCATTCCATAGATTTATTCCATAATTATGAGTTTCGTATAACTCGCTCCGTCCAAACTTTTTCTATAAGAAAAATTGTATTCTTGAAATTTCATAAATTATGTTAATTAAAAGCTATTTCTATTTAGCTACTCTTCTCAGTCTTTCGTATTGTTTATCGAAATCTTTCGAATATTATTTGTTATCGACTGTAGTAACCTTTTGCATTATATTGGTTTTATATTTTTTTGAATCTCTCAAGTCACTGAAGTAAATTTTCAATATTTCATTATCAAGTAAATTTTCTAATTATTTTTGATTGAATAAAAAGACAAGGAACTTGATAGAAAATAATAAATTCGCGATAGAACCTATTTGAGCTAGTATCTGTCCTAATTTAGGGAATGATATCTAATAGACTTAGGTCAAGGGATCTAATCGCAAACCCAAAGATAGGTAGGCTTATTAGCCAAATGATAATTTAGATTGTTCTACTAATTGGGTGAATAGTATGCTCTCATAATCTTATATGTAATTCAAGACTTTATCATTAGAAAATAATATTGAGTCATCTATGTGAGCTTCTGCATTCAAAAATTAAATTTGTTAAAAATAATGAAATTGTGTGTTTAGGGCCATATATATTTCCTTATTAAACCGAATTAAGTGCTTTTGATTTTAATCAAATTACAGGAAGGTAAACCAAAGCTAGATTTAAGCATTGAGTAAAAATTAGTTAACCAAAGATTCTGGAGCACATTATTTTCCCTTTACTAATGAATCTAAAAAAGTCTAATCACATTTGAAAAGCTAGACGACATATTCAATTTTATCATGATCCTAGAGTGATCCTGTATTTTATGATATTTCAATATCATTTACCTCTATCATTGAAGTATTATAAATTGATAATTATGTGCTAATTGGCAAAAATTTTCTCCATTAAAATTATTTATTGTAGAGTCTAGTTACTGTAGGAACAAAATACAATAAGTCTTAATTAAATGGATCGACATCTTGATCATTCATTCTAAAATTTACTTTATCAAATAGTACTTCTAATATGACATTGTCAATAAAGGGAACTAATTGATATTGACCTTAGAAAATGGATCTGCTCTACTCTAAATTGTAACTGTTGGTAGTAGAGAGTTTTAACTCCAAATCACAATAATGTATATAAAATAAACCAATCCCAAAGAGTGAACCAATAATGTGCAAATTCCTCCAAATAGAGACTAGTGTTCATTCTAATCTACATGAATGAGAGGTTTATAATTTACACCAAATTAATCGATTTTAATAAGTAAGTTTTCCATAATATGAAAATTGTTAAATTTAAATATTATAATAATTAATTTATTTAAGTATTAGAATATCTTTTTTTTATGATTTTATAATCATAATAACAATTTCTTATGTTCTTTAAGAAATAAGTCTTGAAACAAGATAATGAAAAGCTTTAGCTGTTTACAAAATTATTCTTAGAACTGAAAGTACAAGTACCTATAAAAACAATAATAGTGATATGCAGATAAGTCCTAAGCTGCAAGGGTGATTCAATGTTGATTTATGAGTGTTAATGCTCCTTTTGATAGTTATTGACGTAGTCTCTAAAAATTTAATAGAATAATAATTGATAAATGCCATTATTGATTAAAATCATTGATTCATTTCCAATGTTGATAGCACTTTTGGCAACAGAAAACACGGGAATGATCTTTTTTGACTCCGCATGCTCCAGCTCTGTCTCCTGGTCCTTCAAATCGTCCTCCTTAAACGTAGGTGTAGACCATCTTTTTACATGCATTCGGGTCTACCACTTCTCCAGTATTTCGTTGTTTGAACTGCTCGTAAAGATTGTATGGATTGAGACCATTAATGAACTTACCGAGTTATTACATTTCAAATAATTTAATTGATTTTTTTTCTCAAATATCATTTAAATTTTTCTATTTTTTTTCTACTCCGAACATCTATCTTTTAATTAAAATTATTATTCAAATTATTCTATAATCATTATTAATTTAAATTTTTTTTAACAAATAATCAGAAAGAAATATATATTATTTTTATTTCATAAGGTCATGCAGAAATTTATTTTTATGGATCAACACGTTGCTCGAATTAATTTGGTGAATCATCTGGGATTTTCTCTAATTAGTCTTCAGCTTCCTTTCTCAGTTTTTGCTCTCTGAAAAAGGCGATCTTCTTTCCTTTCTCACCTAGGCATTATGAATGCTTTTCAGTTGAATGGCAACAATCATATCCCCATCCTAAGACTTCATTCCACCAACTTCCCCAAACACTTGTATGATCACCATTGTAGACATTCTCTTAATATTTACTTTTGGTGGTATCTCGTTTTCTATGCAGATTCTTCTGATTTCCATTAGCATCATATTCTACATATCTTTCAGATTATCCCAAGATTAAGTCTAATTCTGAATTCAAGTGATCCTCTCCTCCATATCTATCTAGGAGAGATTCTACTCTTCCAATCTTTTATTCTTCCTTCTTTTGTTTAATTTGTTTAAACTAAAATTATATTTATTTGATACTGTTTTCTCTGTTAATGTAGGTAGTGAGACTGTGTTTAAATTCAAATTATGTTATTCTGCATATTGCCATGCAAACTTCTCTTATTCATACATGTTGAGGGTTTCTCCTGTCATTCTCACGTGATTTAGTCCTTTGAAGACCTGCTTTTCAGGAGGAAGATGAGGATTGGGATTTTCTCTGAGGGATCGAGATTTGGGATCGAAATATGCTGAGTTAACATCAAGATTGAGAAGATAATTTGCCTTATCCTCTCTAATTCTTAGATTTCTTGTCATAGTTTTGGTTCTCGGATCTCTTGTGGTGATTTATGTTTATTATTCACCCTTTCCATTGTCTTTGAACTCATCATCATAGTTCTTATTATCTTAGGCTCCAAGTTCCTCTTATCTTGCCTCAATTCTCTTCTCCTCAAGTAATTGATGCTCTTATATGACTTCCTTATATTGCTCAGGGTCATATCCATTCCATCTGTCTCGTTTTGCATCAAAATTTAAACCACTTACTTTCACTACAACATCATCAGCTTGCAAATCTTTCCCTGAAAATTATGCAGGTGTTTGTCGAGGTCTCTCACAGCAATCTTTAGCCTAATGGGTTGTTGCACCACAATTACTGCAAGCACCTTTTTTAAATTTTATATTTTATGGCCCTTTGAGTCCTCTTGCATACCAATTATCAAATTCAGTTGTTCCTTATTGTTTTCTACTTCTCTAATGTTTAAGTGAAGGTGTTGTTTGCTTTAAATACCCTAAAAAGATGAAAAATAAATACATGGTGCTGCTATGATATATTAAGGCATATGTGGGTTTATTTCTTTGCTTTCATCCTCCTATAACTTTTTATCGTCTTTTGAACTAAATGTTTCATTTCTCCTCTACATAGAAGTTAATTACAAAAAATAATAAATAAATAAAAAATTTCAACAACATTCCTTTTGTTTTTTCTATTTCTATGGAGATGAGGTTGCTTCTTTGAGTTCGACTTTTTCGCTTGTGAATTATTCATTCATCTTAGTTTACTTCTAACCGATTGTGTTATATATCTCTAATTTTTTTAGTTTCATTAAAAATACCTGTTACAATTTTCTGAAATGCCTAATCTACGTTGGTTGATTCAAGGGCTGATGTTTCTATGAATGCTATTTTATTTTATTCACAAAATTGAGATGCTTCATCGGTTCTTACAACTTTTTAATCCGATTTATCGATTTTATTTCCAACCATCATTATGACAATATTGCTATCTGCATGTTCTTTTAATTCACCTAACCATTTTTCGGTAGCCTCAAATGTTTGTCTTCTTGTCACATCATAGCAAACTAATGCTCCTACTGCTCCTCGATAATATGCATTAGTTATTGCTCTATAACGCTCCTATCCAGCTGTGTCCCATATTTGGCATTTTATCGATTTATTGAGAACTTTGAGAGTTTTGGTAGCAAATTCAACGCCTATAGTTGGTCTAGATTCAAGGCTGAAATCATTCTTGGTGAACCTTTAAAGTAGGTTGCTCTTACCCACCCCAGAATCACCTAGGATGAATTTAAGTAATACCTATCAAGACAATCTTGAATAAGAAATCATAGTCATCATCGACAGGTTTGGACATTAAAACAAATATTATAGAATCAATTTCCTAATTTCTTTAGGAGATTATAATGCGATTTTAGTGCACTCCAAAATGAACCATAATGGGAATATGGGATATTGTAAACTCGAGCTCTTTCCTCAACTATCTTTTTAACTTCAGGAAGCCTTAATGATATTAAATTATTCGTTACATCGTATGTGGTAGTTAAGGGAATAAATGATGTTCAATTTGAAAATTTAATCCACCACTAATATTAGTCCAAAACCACGAATCATTAGCAAAATTACTTGAGTTCTGAACCTGTAATACACCCCAATTAGTTTGGGATATACTTGTATTATCAACTACTCCAGCTTCTTCAGTCCAGTGGTTAACCAAAAAGTAAAGAACATAATTATAACTATGGGACACATTTTAGAGAAATAAAACTGTGAACGCATGTTGATATCCTGAATAGTACCATGGGATTAAAAATGAATATATAATCCAAGTAATCTTAACGATAGCTTACATAATTAATTAAGTGTAGGATATGTAGCCTCTCCTCATAGGATAATTACTCATTGATCTCATTTCGTCAAAAGTCCCAAACAGATCACCAAAGTTAACCATTCCATACACAAGCCAAACATAAATATGTTAGTATTTGTGATACCAAAGCTTAGGTTGGAGTGGGTGCAATCTAATCATCGGAAAAGTTGTATCAAGACCTCTATCAAGTTCCAAGTGATTTACGCAAGAATGATGACCAAAATTATGTGAGCGTCTGTATACAACGCTAGTTGAAAATGTTAAATCCAACACATAGCCAGCAATATATGATAGGGTTTTATTTCTAGAAAATGCCATATGATTTCCATCATGCATGATATTTACATCTGCTTGTGCAGCAGCAATCCCAAATAATATTGCTGTAAGTGCAGTATTTATGGTAAGATGATAATATACTGCCATCGAATAAACTACAAGCCAAAATATGGCCTTCATTTAAATTGTAAAATATCCTTTATTTCTACTTAATTGTTCTACATCCTCTTTTAGGGTTTTATAAAATTCTCCATCAAATTTATAGTATTGGACATAATCCCTAACTTTTCCTATTAGATATTTTTAGGGTGGCCCTTAATTTATCAAATAAGATGGATGATAAGAATACCATAAGGCTGTACAATCGCCACCAGCACCATCTTCTATTACCAAACCTCTATTAACTTTAAAATTATATAATTACCCTGGATGATCAAAGTTACTTATATCGTAGACCTTTCCATCAATTACAATCCACATATCATCGGGCCTGTCATGTTTGATTATTTCACACCAGCTGTATTCTCTGAATCTATGTTATTTTTATAACTGTTTTTCATTAATCTGAAGTATTCTTAATGTTTTTTGTTCTCTTATGCTGAAAATCTCACAAACAAGGATAAAACATAAACTTATACTGAAGAGACGAGTCTTTACTTGATCAGTCTATCCAAATGCTATAATGGTTGCAGGTAATTGAAACATCATGAGTGATAAAATTAGAATGTTCACTAATTTCCAAAGTGTACTCTATCTCCATATAAATATTTTAGGCAATAAATCAACTGTGTACAGTAAAATCACAGAAATTTCTAATGTCTTCATCAATATTTATCTGATGTAAAGATTCTCATCTGTGAGCATTTAGTAGGTGGGGAATGGCCATAATTAACCTGCTATCTTAAATATATTCCTTATGAATTATGGAGATGGTAAGGTCATCTTGATATGAGGGATTGCTAGTAGTATTAAATGCACGAACAGGATAATTATGAAAAATCCTCTAAAAACTCTATGTTTGTGAACATGGAGAAAGAGTTAAAGTTTATTGTTAAGTTGCATATCCAATGCCATTGAAATCTTTTGTTGTTTCATTATTTTTTTGAATATATATAAAATAAGGCAATATATGTATAAATCAAATAAAATACAATTCAAACACCTAAATACTTAGAAACAACCCTTTTACTCCAAGGAAATACTAAATCTTTCTTACCTGCAATGACTTCTAAGTATTCAATCTAACATTACAGAACCCTAAATCTCTCAAGAACATAAACTTATGCAAAATATTCATGATAACCCAATTTCTCATTTTACAGATCCATGTTATTGACATTTAGTTTAGCTTACTCTTATTATAGCAATTTGATAGCTTCTTAAGCAGCTTATGCGTCTCTCTAGCTAGAGAAAATCAAATTCAAGTCTTCGTCATATTTCCAAAACTACAACTTAAAGAATATTAACAACTCCTTACACACCCTTGTGTATTTAATCTTAAATCTAGCATATTTAGGAATTTTAAAATACTAATATTTAGAAATAATTTTACCTCAATAACATCTAAGGTATTCTCTAAGAATAAAATGGGTATTTTCAAAAACAAATGTTCAAATCTATTATACTCTAAAGCAAAGCCATATCTCATTAATAATAACCTATTTGATTCAGCACCATAACAGAAATAAACTTATGCTCCCTTTTCAAAATAGTCCTTCTTAGAACACTTAATTATGAAATCATCAAATTTGTCTTCAATCCAATTCTCATATTTATCAAAAAGGTCAACATTTGTAACAACCTTTTACTCGAGGATTTCTTCAACAGACTAAGGCTCTTCATTTTTCTCCTTAGGATCGAATTATTTAAGCTCATAAGGTCTCTAATGAAGTTACACAATTTCGAGATACTTATGACACTTTGCAGATAATGCATCAAATTGTTGTGAGGCTTATGCAAAAGTTATTTAATCTTAATCATATTAGGTTACGATGAATTTCATTTGACTAATTATTTTATCGACAAATATCAAACTATAATTGTCGACAAGATTAAGATTTTCTTGAAGCCATCTCTTATATTTCATAAATAAAATCTATAATTCTGTTCTATTACCCTATCTGATTTGAAACTCCTCCAATTTCTGAACGTCTTCCTTACTCTTATAATTAACAGTCTTCTTATACTATTCTATCTCCTGCTCGATTACTTTGTAAGTGGGAACTCGTTATCTATGCTCTCTTACTTTCTCTATCATCCATTCTGGATATTCATCATCAGAGTCAATTTAATCATCCTTCTCTCCATCACTCTCATCAGATGAGACTATTTCCTAGAGTTCTTTGGCATCATTCTTGAACTTGTTATCAGGGTTATAGTGACCTGTATATCTCACATCAGTGTTTTCGTGATTTAAAAACTCACAAAATGGAACAAAGGCCACTTGGGCTATATTCGAACCGAAACATCTTGATACTAAATGTATATGGATCCATTTTATATTGTCATAACTGTAGGTATCAGCATTAAAATATTAGGGGTATTTCTATAAGATGACCTAGAGTGTTTTGGCCATCAATTCGAATTCGAGTCTTTCCTTCTTAGCATTCCTTATCATTTAGGGGTCTTAGAGCCATTCCATCTCCTTATCTTCCCAAAATATTAGGTAATCGATATCTCTTGGAAGATTGTGGATCAAGTGATACCACTCTGATTATTTTCCAAGTTGATATTATCGGAGAATGTATGTCAATAGTATTCTATCCTACCAACTACCTGAATGGTAGGAGCTGTAAAATTATGGCCATTCGTCGAAAATTTGCTAAATGTCTGAATAATAACCCTTCTTAGTATTTAACATCAATTTCTTTGGAACTCGTACCAAAACATCTCCTGCAGGTATGTTATCAGTTGCCATCAATCCTGGATATTTCAGTTTGTTTCTTGTTTCGAAAAGGGCAAGAGATATCGAATTCATCCATAATCCCTATTCTTTGAGATATTTCACATATTCTTGATAGTCTTGGGATCCTTCCAATAGGATGGCTTTTGGATCAGCCTTGTAAATACCTTTCAGCTAATAATATAAGAATATAAAAACTTCTTTAAAGTGTGGTGCAATTTTAAACATAAAATATATAAAAAATCAAATTCTTTATGAGAAATATTTATGAGCTGGAGTAATTGCCTTGCTCTTAGATTGTCTTACTCGCCTTAGAGATTTTAGATGCAGAGGATCTGTATCTTAATCTATTGTTTTTAGTTTAATTTTTGAAAAGTCCTTAATATCTAGAATTCCTGAAGATTCATTCATTTTAGAATCATAATTGGTTTCTTTAAGGGTGAATATCTAATAGGTAGGCCTACCTTATTGGTTCAATTATATTTGTTCTTTTACATATTTTCTAATTATGTTCCACATATGTTTAACAAATTGCTTAGTAAGTTATCTGTTCTGTAGAAGTTATTTACAAAATTTATTTCTATTTTATAAATTGGGAAATTTTTAATTTATAATTTCCCTAACAAGGTCTAATTTATCGGAGAATTGCAATAAGTAACCTTAAAATATTAAGTAAACTATGTAGAGGCAAAACAATATATTAGTAAATATCAAAATTAAATATATTGAAGTGACTATATAATCGAATCCTCTTAATGCTGATTAGAATGCAAGAACACCCAATAAAATTGAGAGCAAGCAAACCATTGATGAGTATTTATCTGATTGATTGAGAACATGTGATTAATAGGGTCTATAATGCATTTATGCAATCAAATAAAATAACAAGACTACGGATATTAGTGATCCTTTAACTACAATGAAATCCTCATAGAATGTCAAAAATGTATAAATAAGTTCCTTCTCGAATAATTTAAGAAATTCCCAAAGGTAGGCTTCATTTGTATATTCGGCATAAAAGAATCCTAAATTCTATCTTACTTGCCTATCATTCAAATTGGCTCGATTCTTCCAAATAATTAATAGGAATAAGATAGGTAAACTGATTCCCCATAACATTATCATAGGCACTATAAAATAAGTCAACCATTATTTATGAGTCTGTGTGTCGTAGCGATAACTAATATTAGTTTGAATCCAAGGGTATCCACTGATAGATCTTGATGATGCTAGAGCAACAAATCCTTCAACTAATGATGGTTGGATTAGCATAAACATATAAATTAAAGCAGTGTAAATTAGACTCCTTTCAAATATTATTTTGAAAAATCTAACACCAAGAAATAGTTGAAATAAAAATACTAATAAATCTAATGTAGGGAGTATCATAGACCAAATTATTGCAAAATATAATATATCAATCGAAGACATATCAATAAGGATACAGTTAGTGTTCCGTGAAGCAGTCTATCCAGGATCCGATACACTTCTTGGAGCAGAGGCTAGTTATTATGGTATTTAGAGTTAAAATGTAGCCAAAATTTGTATGATTTAAAAGTAATTAGTGAGAACTTTGATAAAATTCTATAAATTGGCGGAATTAGGGTCGATTCTAAATCCCATTAATATGAGAGTTTCTTCGACTATAAACATGCTATTTGATTGATGTTACCCTTTCACTGATAAAATGGTCGAAATGATACTTACTATGGATGTTGCAATAAGCATGAATATTATTAAACCATATTGTGGACCACAGGCTCCACATTGATATTAGTCAGTTTGAGCATAACTCTAATCATTTATGATTTAATAGATATCGCATTACTCGCACAATGCACCAATGTGTCCTATTTAACAAGAGATATCACCAACTCCCCAACCACCTAAACAATTAGCTAAATTATTCTCACATTATTAGAATTAATCTGTATAGAGATAAGGTCTCCAATACCCTTATTTAAGACTAAAACTAAATGGTCTGACATCATTCATTGCAGTCTAATCCATTTGTTAACAACTATTTTTATTCATATCAATATTGTATGATGTCCCTGTGCAAGGTATGCATTATTAATTATCATAAGCCTCGCCTACTTAGCAAGGAAAGGTCCTTATATTCATAATCAAATAATAATTAGTATTGACATCCAATTATTCATAAGGAGGAGAACTTTTATATATTGGAATCCCAACCGAATCGCACTTGACTTTTTTATTAAGAATATATACATCTTAACTCTAAATAGTATTGAGAATCTATTTTAGGATCAAATAAGACTATCATCTTATCAAGGTCGAATCCTTTCTTTTCAGATAGAAAATAGAATGTTTGAGGAATTGTAAAATTAGGGGTGAATGGTTTATCAGAGTAATTTTTCTCAGATTAGATTCTACCATCTGCATGGCAAGCAATTCCATTTGGCTAGTTGACGACTTGTTCACCATATTTATTTAAGTTAATTATTCTAAAAACCCAATTAAAGGGTATTTGTTCATTTGTGTAATTGTAATAATATTTATAGGAGTCGATTGATTGTCCTGAAGGAAGAATGAGATAATTAGTTAAGCTAGGATAATTGCCTACCTTTTGTTCATCATTTACAATCACGTCATATATTAATGATTCTTTATTGTCAATAAATCCATCTTAATTCAAATCACCTGAATAATTTCTGTAAATAGTAGTTTTAAAATTGATATCCTATACCATACTTAATGTTAGCTTTTGAGTTGTTTCAAATATGTTTGATCCACCTTGTTATGCAAAATTTTATTACAAGGTATTATTCATCAAATTTAAATCAGTGACTGATGCATTGAACAAATATATTCCAGCACCAACTTAAGCATAATTGTTTAATAGCTAATTTTAATATAACTAGATTGTACTGGATCCATTTAAACCATTATCAAAATATATACCTGCTCCAACCAGTGTAGCATTGTTGTTTGTAAAACTACTATTTTCTATTAGAGTATTTATTGAATAAACTCCTATGCATGAACCAACTCTTGCTAAATTGTTTGTGAAGAAAGAGTTTCTGAATAATATTGCATAATTGGAGATTTCATCGATATCCTATAAAAACCTTCCTCCATTAATTTGTATATCTTAAATATCCTATGTTATCGTTAGCTTTTGAAATGTCGATAATGCAGTAATGTAAAAGCACCCATAATATCCAATTATGTTGGATATGCATGACACATCTATAAATTCAATCAAATCAATAGAGTTTGGTACACTCATTATCGTAAATAATCCAGACTGACATCTTAAGCAAGTATTATTCATAATTTAAATGGATTAACCTTAAATATAATTATATGAGCTAAATAATGGGATGTAAAAGAGACTTGTTGTCTAAAATTCATTATATTGAATTAGAATTTAACTAAGAATGCAGTCAGCTAATCCACTATTGTATGTTATGGACTAAACTAAGATTATTGAGGGTTTTATAATTGGGATAATTTGCTTTTGATAATTATAATCGTATTTCACAGAAGCTAATAATTGAAGGTAGTTTGATTAAATTTAAGTATTAAAAATTCCATACTCTAAAGGATCGGTATCCTAATATAATAAAGAATATAGTTGAAGGTAACTTTATTAAGTAGAACAAGTTTATTATTCCATAATATAAGAGAAGGATTAAGCCATAAGATTGTCACACTCTTTTGTCTTATTTGTTGGGTTATATTATTAATTATTCACAAATTATAATTTTGATAATATAATGGTACCAAAGTTTTCATCTAAATTTAAATATATTAATGATTATATGAACATAAGATTATTTATAATTGAGCTATCTTGTATGTATAATGAGTTTATTGAATCCAATTTTAGAATTGAAACATATTTTATGTTTTCAATTTGTAATAATTAGATGCTTAATTAGCCATTCTTTTATTTATAAACGGATGATGAACTGAACAAAAACAATACCTCTTAATCTGAAATTTAAGGCACTTTAGCCATAAACTCATCCATATTATTACTTAAAATTTTTATGTTATTTAGATCGACCTTTGGAGTCTGAAGTGTAATATCAGGAAAGTTAGCATACATAAAACTAGTGGTTAAAGATTGGCAGTTCAGAAATGATGAACTATTAATCAAAATATTTGTATTATATTTAGAGGATAATAAGTAAATACATCCACCATCACTTCTACTTGAACAATTATTGAAATATGAGTTTTAAATATTTAAACTCAAATTAGATGAGGAATAATCAATGAATAAACATCCTCCTTGAGTTGAATATTTTAATTCTAAATTTGAATTTAAATTCCAGAATTTTGTATTATTAAATATAATTTACCCTATTCCCTAGCTTTAAATGTAGAGACCATTCCCATTCAATCCTGTAGCATCTTAGAATATTACTTCATTTAAAATGATTGATTATGATATTGTGTAGATATTTGAGCCTTATGACTAAATTGAAAAAAATGATTTCATGTTATTGAAGTAATTGTTTGAAAATTGGTTTTCTGATATTCTATCATACCATTCGCTTGATAATATGTTGGTCTTAGTGAATTAGGATTCACTTATTGATAGGCTCTTAACATTAAAATAAAACAATCCAAAATCTGTTTACGTTGCTCTATTTTCAATACTTTTCATATTATAAATATTCACGATTGCTTTTTAAGATTAGATTATTAGATTAGTAGTACATGGTTGTAATTAACTAGTATAACTGTGTAGATGATTTCCTTAAAAAAGAACATTTTCAAACTAAATTAACTAATTCTATTTTGAATTGATTATTATTAATGAAATTTATCCTGATTCATACTTCAAGAGGGAATTGTTTTAAACAGTTAAATTAGTTATTAAAATATATTCATATTGTTAACCATAGTAGAATTGGGAATTTGTTGATTTCTACTACTTAGTTGTATTAAATTCTAAAATATCTATTGACTCGATATAAATTGCTGCACAATCAATAAGCAGCTATCTATTGATATTTATTTAATCTAAATATACTCCATCAATTGAGCCATGGACGTATAAACAATATTTATTGTATGAATTAGCTTAGATTATTGATTAAAGGCAATCAATATTGATGGGTATTAAATTATTGTATGGCTAGAGGATAGTTGGAGAGACACTTATATTTAAAGAGCTTGCATATGATTATCCACCAGTCGGAAATGGTACAATATTAGGTGCTGACCAATCACAAGTGAATTAATTAACAATTAAGTATTATAAATAGTTTATTGCAAGAATAGTGATGCCTTAATTGTTATCCGATAGAAATACATTAATAGTGAGACTATTAATGCTTATAATATATATTAATGCTGAGGTTACATATTGTAATAGGTCATCCTTAATATCGATATAAGTTTATGTGATTTAAAGATTGGTTATAATAATATCCGTATTTATTCCAAGATTATTTGTAGGTGTTTGTAGTATCATTAAACAATTAATATCATAACATGAAGTAAATTGAAAATTTATATTCTTAAATGTAAATGTTTAAATCGAATAATTGTAAATGTCTGAGTTTGAATATTGATCAAATATTTTTATTATTAATTTAGATCCGTTTATCATGAAAGGCCTATATGAGTAAAAGTTAGATATATTTATTGCATTTACATAAATGAATGTTGATGAATTGAAGATTGATTAAACCAAATCCATTTAATCTATTTTATGATTCACTAATTACTGACATTTCAAAAAGGTACCATTTAGGTAATTATTGAATAAAATTCTAGTGTATAGCATAGTTAATTCAATGTAGGAATTCTATTAATTACAATAGAAAAAACTCGAGTTCTAAACATAAGTAAGATTTAGTAATAAATTTTGAATATTTATTGTATTATACGCTTATGGGTTCAATAATATAAAGTTATCATTTAATAGCGATGTTTGTATTTATAAATTATTAATTTTTACTGTGTAATTATTTTTATTTGTAAATGTTTGATTAAAGGGTCGATCAAGATTTGTTAGGTTTTAAAATATGACATTTTCGATATTTATCTCAAAACAATTTTACAGTTAAATTTAAAATGAAGTATCTTATCTATCATCGTATCTTCCAATTAAAGAGTTTTCTATTGAGAGTTTTGTTGAGGGACCAAATAATTATATCCCAAACATTAAATTAGGCTTAATGCTCGATGTGTCAAAATTTTAAAACAATATGTTAATATTAGTCAATTTAACTTATGCAAAATTATTAAAAGTAATGTAACCTTGTTATCTTATTGTCACAGGTTGTGTGGATTTTAAATGAATTATTAAATTTTATAATGAAAACACATTAGTTAGAAAGTCTGATTTAATCTCAGTTGATTTATTAAAATAGCAATTACCATCAGAATCACCTAATACAAGCACTGTTATTTATAATTGATAGACTGAATTTTTATTAAGTTATAAGTAATTATCAAATGTTTCTAAATTTTTGAATTGCAAAATTGCATTATTCTATTTCGTATAAATACCATTCAAATTGAATTTATTTGGATCTGTAGCAATTTAGAATTCATATGGGTCACAATAAAGATTTACTTAGAGTTCAGATTAAGGTAGACATAATATTTGATTTGGATTTGTAATAGGACAAGTAATAGTTATCATAGTATTTGTATCTATATACACATATTCACCTGCAAGTAGGTTTTCTGAAAGTTTATAACAAAATTTAGAATATTATAGAAATTACTTATTTGAAGGATTGAATAGGGGATTTACTTTCATTTCAGCAGTCGTTCTATCTCGGCAGGCTATACAATTGTATGGACATGTATTACATTCACTCTTATCTGCTACTAAAGATTTCTAGAGATAACTCTAAGGGCACTATGCGCAAAAAGCTAAGGTATCAGTAAATAAACAATTCGACTAGTTGTCTTCAAATCCACAATTAGATGTACATCCCTAACATGTATTATTGTATAAATTGTATCCATCAAAACATTAAGTGCACATGGGTCCTAATTGTTGTTCATTACCATATTTCAATAAATCGTCTTGAGATGGTATATTATATTTCATTTGGTACACTTATTGAGTGAAATTGTAACTCTCAGAATATTACCAACATTTTTAACAATTATTCGGACACTGAATGCACATTCCATCAAAATAGTCTGGATAATAACCATCAACACATTTAATGCATTGGATGTAATATAATTTTGGACCTTGTTAAGGAACACCATTAACTATAATATCCTATCCATATTCGGAGTATTCAATGCTATTTTCACAATACAAGATAGAGTCTGATGATTTTCCATAACATCTATTGTTTTCAATATCGAGAATGAAATTAGGTGAGCATCTTACACACAACACCCCTGTTTAAGTTTCTTCATAAGTTAAACAATTATTTAAAGTTATAGTTGGAGTGATACATGTTTAGGTATCTTGTGATAGCATATACCCTTACTTACACAAATTGCAATATTAAGAATAGAATCCATCTTAAATATTGAATGTAATATCTAATGTGGAATATAATTTGTTATTTGTTTACTGATCACGCATTATATCATAACACTGGAGACAGTTTTATATGATGCAATTTTCACAATAGTAGCCTTAAGCTGAAACATATTATTCTGCATATAAACATTGCCTACACATTTAATTGAAATTTTGATATTCACTTAGTGATGCTTAATATAATAATCTTGTTGCATATATGTAAGCTCCATCGATATATGCAATATATTCACATCTAGCACAAGATGGATCACATGATTCGCATGTTCGTAAATTGTAACTTGGTATAAAATAGTATTAAAGAGGTTGTTATTAACATAAGGTGCAAACTTAATATTCAGAATAATTTTAGCATAACTTACATCCTTCAAAGCATTATTAACATACTCCATTCTTGTCTAACGAGTACCCATCAATACATGATTGAGTATAGAGATCATCTTCATTAAGATAACAAGATAAAGCATATTATGGACAGCTTAAACAATCATCGTTATAAAAGTATGATCCAATTTAGCAGATAACTCCTATCTATTGATTGTCAATTGATTGATATGAATATAAATTGCAAGTTCCATCATTTTAACAATAATTTAAGCATCCATCACATTATTATAAATCATAAATTATAGTATTCTTTGATATTCTATAATTATTACATTCTTCACATTATTAAAGGCGGGTTATACTCCTAAGTAATTTTACACAAAATATAATTAAGGTGTGATCGTTTGCTAAATATAAACACCATTTTGTAAGTCATTATTTAATATGGTATAAATATATGTGCATTATCTATTTTAATCCCAATTATATGGATTTTCTACACAATCCATACAAAATAATGTTATTGTTTATCTATATTATTGATAAGGGCTGGGTAATAATAATAATGTACCATTGTATGCAGGCTTAATTTTGAAATAAGAAATATCCAAATGAGCATTATAATTATTTATCAGGTAGACATTCATCTACACCAAGTGGACATTATTTATCACAATTCGTATTTAAACATCCAACATTCCTATAATTTCTATCAATAATATATTGTCTTACATCTATAGTGCGTAGGTGAGGGACATAATTATAATTAACATCATTGAGAATATTATAAAATAAATTTATGGCAAAAGGTAATGAATAAATGACTGCTCTCTAAAAAGAGGCAAAATAATATTTGGAGAAACACTAAATTGAAGACATAGTTGGAGATTTGTTGAATACTGTCACATAGCACAAATTTGATGAGCCAATCATCTATATGGTAAAAATAACTCTAATTATTAATAGATCAAATACTTATGCAGAGTTTATTGCACGCCTGAATAACTCCTTTTCCATGGGATATCAATTAAAGAGAGTGTATTGTAAAAACCTGTATTATGTCTTCCATTACCAGATATAAATGCATTCAAAGACAGGCCTGTGTTGAGAAAGGCCTTGACGAGGGAGATATTTTACAAATGCAAGAATGAGATGACATCCTATGGGAATACTTTTAGATCGATGTGGAAACTAATCAAGGAGTATCCTAACTCTAAGGTAGGGGTGTTTGCGGTCGATCCAGACTCGTATACCACTTATGAATAGCTATTTGATCAAGTCATCATACAATTAAAGGATTAGAAAGACTAGAAAAATGCAAATACACCATATAATAGGGATTTTACTTATAATACATAATTTTTTGATTAAATTAAGGCTGAAGAATGCATAGTAACGATGAGACGTAATATTAATCATGAAAGATTTAATTCAACCCTATCTCCAAAATAGAGGGAAGCTCTGTCAGCTCAACTTAAATAAGTGCTATAAGAGTAACAGATAGTTAAGTTTAATGTTGTTCATCATCTTGATAAATTAACAGAGTATGATTTGAAAAAAGTATTAACAAACGAGAGGATGATAAAGTAGCCTAAGGATAAAAGTATTCACCAATATCAAGGATCTCGCTATCCTGATTGGCCATACAATAGAATCATTATGTATAGTGATGATATGAAGTAATATAAAATTTTATTTAAAGCAATATGGTTTGGATTAATAAGGAAGATCATCTTAAATTTAAATTTATTTCTCCAAATTTGAATGATGCTCTCAAAAAAGCTCTAGCTATGAATTAGTTCCTTGAAAAATACAATATTAGTTAGAGTGAAAAATATGGATATCATACAGTGAAACCCCAATATTCAGGATTAGGATTGTAAGATAATTTTTATTTTATAGATCCATGTAGTTAAAGTTTAGATACGATATCTAATCTATAAACAAAATTAAATAAAACAGCACTAAGATATCGAATAAACTATTTAGTATGCTGTTCAGAGAGAAAGGGGATAAAAATGAAAAAGGTGATAAGGGTGAAAGAACATCCATCATTACAGTTGCCCCTGCACTTCAACTTGGTAAGAGCTTAGGTTAAATTATGCATCAACTTAACTTAGATATATAAAATATGTTTAATTACTCTTAGAAAGAAAATTTATAACAAATTTAGCAATAGGACATAGATTATTATATTTAGCATAAGGAAAGAATAGACAAGTTGCAAAAGTATTAAGGGTTTTATCAGATTAAAGATATTGCTATAAATATAAAGTAGGATGGAATATTCCCAACTCGAAAAAAGTATATATTAGTTAGAAGAAATTTATTGAAAGGTCCATGTAACTTAGACATACTTAATGGAAAAAAATATAGATAGATTAACTAAAAGGAGTTAAATAGGCTGAAATTCGTAAATCTCAACCAAGAAACATTTATGGTTGATGATAAATATTTCATATCACTCAAATAGGAGGATGACTTATTATGGATATTCCCATTTAAGGGATTTTCCTTATCGCAACAACTTGAGGAAGTTGATCATGTTTTATAAGAATATTCGGATAGGTAATTTGCAGAAAGAAATGAATATGGATATTTAACAAATTCAAACGAATATGTGGGATCAGGCATAAGTTTATTCATAAATTTTGAATGTTCTGATGAAATTGATGAATAAATAAAGAAGAAAATCGAAATTTATTGGAAGGGTTAAAAATTAATTAAATAAAAGTAGTCACTATGGCTACATAATTTAAATGATCAATCTTATAATTAGTTATATTAACTACTGTTGGAGATCAATCAAATTAAATAATTGAAGGAAGATCAGTAAAGGCTTAGTTGTTTCAGAGATAGAAAAACCATATTATTGATACCATATCCTTAATTCATAAATGAATATTCTAAGCCATATATGGAATATTTTTAACAAAATATATAAAGTAGATTCCCACATTGTAGGCCCTACAGTAATGATATGAAGGTGGAAAAAATCACAGATAACTAATTTGCTAGAGATACCCAAGTAAGATGCACTATTTATAGGAATGTTAAACAAATAAATAATTAAGAAATAAAGACTTTCGCAACAAATTTGAGCTTGAAAGAAAGGAAAGATTTAGAAGCTGTATTTAAGAAGAAGTATTCAAAGGAGGGTGTGATTTATATGAAATGCCATCATATAGAATATACATTCTAGTGTTCGATTATATAATTTATAGATAAATTTAGAAAATCCATTGATGACCTCAATAGTGCGTTTGGGAAAGACTTTTGGAAGGATGAGAACTTTGGTTTTTTGGGTCCTATAGTTTAAGAGTCCTTTGTGGATGGCTTCTAGTTGCAAATAAAGACAAACAAAATATATGAGAAGCTCTATAAGGAATATAATTATGAATTCAACCCTTAGGAGAAATTTATTGTTAGTAAGAGACCTTGTGCATTCAATATCGACGTTGAGTTCTTAGCAAAATTAGTGGATCTGTGAATTATAATTAATAAAATTAAATAGATTAAATAAATTAAATAGATTAAATAAATTTACAATCAAATAGAATAAAAATCCCTATTTATGCTTCATATCTAAAATTTTTAAAAGTAATATAAATATGAATAAAAATTCAGGTAAATCTGGACTTTCAAACAATCAAATTTGGGAATCCATCAAGTAAAATATTAATTTATCAACACAGACTGTAACAATCAGAAGTTCCAAAAATGCCTGAAGTAAAATCAAATACAACAATTACGGGAATAACATCAGATCATCCTGAATTGTATATTTATTTTTATCAACATAGTGGTCCCATAGTTGGTGTTAGAATTGAACATAAATTAAATGATAGCTGGACCATTCATGGATAATAAACTCATACGGTTTTACCCCAGGAGAATGGCCACCATGTTAACACCACATAAGCTGGGTTTTAATTTAGATTTTTTTGATATTATCAAACACATTAGATATAATAATTATGAAAAAACAAAAAATGAAAATATCAGTTTATGAATGCCACTATGCAGGTAATGTCATCTATTACCTCATCTTCCTTTTACCATGCTTTGACAGCTTCCTTACATAGTCTTTCAACTGCTCCTTCACAATCATTTTTCATATAATACTCATATACTGTCTCAATTATCCATTAGTTATCGAGAAATCTAATTATATAATATGTAATACTCCCAGATTCCATCAGATGCTATAATCATAAATTTATCGTTTTAAAACTAGTGTTTAATAACTTCTGGAATTGAAATAACACCTACTTATGCAGCCACATAATCTCCAAATGATCTAGACATTGCTAAACCAGGGATGTTCTCCTCCATCAACCACACTCTAGCAGGCCCTATTGGATTACCATCCTCGTCACTATATGCTTAGACTCTACCACCGTTTTATAAGATTCTCTTCTCCTCTTTTGGGACATCTGGTTTTTAATCATTTGACAGAAGAACACATTGTAGCCCATCTTTAACTCGACCAATTATCTAATTATTATATTAAATTCTTACAGCTCTTGAATCTCCAATGTTGGCACACCATACATTTTATTCAATTATGATGAGAGTAACTGTTGTTGCACCAGAAAAAGTTATATCAATTCCAGATTGATAGAGGTCTTTTGTAGTTCTCTCAAATGCTTGTCTTAGGATGACTTGCATCATCATATCTTGATCGGTTTGGGATTTCCCTAATTTATGTTATCTTAAAAGCTATTCAATATGGTATGGTAGTTTCTCCTTAACGAATTGAGCAACTTCATGACCATTGACACCATGACCATCACTAACTTGGAATAGGTACGAATTTTCTATGTCTGCTATCTATTCTCTTATGCAGTAAGAGTCTTGATTCACTTTTGTTTACTTAGTGTGTAGCATACCTGCCAACGTCCTATTGAGAAATTTTTAAATTTCATATTTACTTGACTGAATATTTTGCAATTGGTCGTCTATCTGATGCCATTATGTCGGGATTCGAGATTGAACGATATCCTTTAATTTTTTTGGCAGATTATTTTTTTATGTATTCAATTAGCTTGTTTGCAATGTCGGATGTTGGTTTCAAATCCCCATTCGACATAGCTCTACTATGATTCTTGTATTGTTCTTAGTGTTGTTTCTATAAATCTAGTAGCTTTTAGAACTATTTCTATATTAGGTCCTCATGATATTTTAATATCGTCTAATCAGGCTTCTACTTTACAAGTTACTATATCTACTGACGTGAATTGGGTCTTGAGTTCTTCTTATTTGCGTCATTGATGTCTAGCACACACTTCGAGAGCTATCTGTTGTGTTATTTGCGTAAGACTTTTGATTCCTCCAATGTATATTATGTAGGTGTAGTATTTATAAAGGATTTCTTTTAGCTATCTTATGCAGTCGATCTTGATTGCTTAGTATCTGTCCTAACTAGATTGGATGCTGTGAGACCCGATTAAACTAAATATCTATTGATTAATCAAATACTTGTTCTTCTTAAGGGGACTTGATTGTTGTTTTTAGGGTGTTGTTTACGGACGATAGTTTAATTTCAAAGTAGCAGCAGAACTAGCCTTTTGATTCATTATAACAGAATTAAATTAATAAAATAATGGGATAATCAACTATAAAGGAAACCTAGATAAATCCTAATCAGCCCTCAAGTGACCCAGAATTTTCAAAATATCTTGATGAGTAATGCAAGACCTTCTCAACTAAAAACTGCATTTCCAAAACTCAGTTTGATAATATATTTAGCAAAATACAACATTTCAACATAATCCCATTGTAAGAATACCCCTTAGGAGAAAAATTATTTATCCTGATGTCAAAAAACAACGTCATACAAGTGGATGATTTCATTTACAATGTTAAATAATTAGCCTAGAGCAAAGAGAAGAGAATTTTATGTATTTTTATATTTATATTAGATTCATTTAAAATTATAGGAAGGGATGGAAAAATATAGTTATAGGACTTTTTGAAATACCTATCAGAAGTTTGGATAAAAGCCTTTGATTAGTTACAAGAATAAGTAGCACAACAGAAATAGGTAGTTGATGCCTAATTATTGAATTAATGGGTGAAGAAAAGCATACCTGATTTACATCATCATGGATAAGCTCTATTTAAGAAGTTCGATAAATAAAAGAACTATTGGGATGAGTATAACTTTAAGGAGTATTGTGAAGCAGGTAATTACTTAGACATCACTGCATAGTATAATAACACACGAATTTAAATTCCGCTTACACTTATAAAGTTCAGAAGATGAAAAAACAAAAACATAAAAATATGAAAATGAAAATTTATATAAATACATATAGTAGCTTAATTATATATCTTTTTTTTATTCAATCTAGCCATTTTATGCGCTTTCCTTCATCCCATTCACCTTTTTTACTAATATTTGTTGATGTCCAGTATTCACCCAATCCGTGTTGTTTCCCAAGTTTCCAACTACCTACATATTTTCTTCCATCACCCCATTCATATGTACCCTAGCCATGTTTCATATCATTTAAATGTTCACCATCATACTTCCTACCATCACTATAAATCAATAGGCCCTTTCCATGCATTTTATTGCGACTCCAGTAACCTTTATATTCTTTATTGTCGGGCCAATGCTATTTTTATTAATTAATAAATACATATTCTCCATAGCCATGTATGTCATTATTATCAAACGATCCTTTATACCAGGAACCATCTTAGAAAAATATTTAGCCATCACCGTGCTTGCGTCCATCCTTATATTGTCCAACATATCGTGAGCCATCAGGCCAAATCTCTTTACCTTAACCATTTTGTTTATCATTAAACCATTCTCCTTCATACATTGCACCGTTGGTGTGTGAGTATTTCCCATAACCAGATGCTTTATCATCTTTCCACTCTCCAGCATAGATGTCACCATCAACATGAATCAATGTTCCTTAACCATTAGCTAAATTGTTTTGCCAATTCCCCTCATATATGGATCCATCATTATAGTACTGCTTCCCAAAACCCCACTTCTAACCATTAAGCCATTCCCCTTCATAGGTTCCTCCATCGGGGAATCTTACTCTTGGTAATTTTATAGGTTTGTCAAGAAATAAAGATTTTTTTAGAAGTATCTTATCTGTTGAAACTATATTTCGAAGAGAGCTTTTATAAATTTTTCTTGCTCGAAAACCTCGATAACAAGCTTGAATACGCACTATGTGGGGCAAATAGTAAGTAGTACCCTAAGTGTCAGTTGTAAGAGCCTTAGTAATCACTGCCTTAACAACCTCCTCCTCAACAGTATCACTTTTGCAGCAAAGTGCTGATGCGACACCCATTTTGCTTTTGTATTTCGTAAAATTATTTTAATATTACTTATGCAAGTTCATCCTAATTACTTAACACAAAATGATTCATAAACCAATAATGATGGATCACCTGAAAAACCTCGAAGGGCCAAAACTAGAGTTGTAGATAAGAATGCTTTAGATATTTATATGGCTTAAAATCATCCAACAAAAAAAGATGATACTTATCATGATTGTGAAACATGTTTTGCACTAGATACGGGATGCAATTGTTGCCTCACAGCTGATAAGGAGTCAGAAATCAATACTTTTGGGACTGGCATTACGATCTATTTTCGATTTGTTAAACAATTGGCTTTTTACTTCTTGGCATTCTCCTTACTATCCATACCGTAGTTACTTTTTTCCATCAAGGCAAATACTGGAGTTGGAACTTTGAATTAAGGGTTGATGACAACCACGATTGGTTCACTTGCCACATAAGGTGAATAATGTGATCAGTTGATTTACGATGATGTTGTTGCTAATGATTTATTGAACATTTCGATTGCTACGAATACCAAATCTATATTTGCTTGCTCGACTGGAACTTTATCTACTGTAGTGTTGGGATATATGGCTACCTAAACTAATGTTCCATGTGCTTATCAATAGTCATCTAGTGCAGATACTGGGTGTACGAATGGAACATTTCTCTCGAACTTATAACTAGCTTGTTATGGTATTATGATTTATTTATTTAGGATAGCGTACATGTGAGTTTCTGATAAATTCTTCAGCCTTTATCAATAATTCTACATGCTCTAAATATTTCACGAATGATTATAGTGCGTATGTGTAGGCTACATGTGAAAACTCTTATATTTAATTTGGAACATCGAAATTCATGTATGATGATGTTGCTATAGTATGTGGAGTCTGTGATGCAATAATTATTCTATTAACTATGATATTAATATTCACTCTGAGAAAATAAGATGAATAGACACTGAAGAATATAAGTGAAAGTGAAATATTTATTTCGAGTTTTACTTTAGAGTTTTACAATCTACCCGAAAGCACTGAAGCAGCAAATTTTTATGTTTCACTAATAAAATAACTAACTGAGAACTTGAATAAGAAATACCCTTCATTAAAATTTCATATAATGGATTGTTAGTTTGCAAAAGATAATGATTATCTCATATTAAGTGAATAAAAGTAAGAATTATCGAGGAAGAGAAATAACTTAGTTAAAAAGTTCGAAATCATGCATGAGATAGAAAGTGTTACAGATTTGGATCTGAAAATGAATATGGGAGCATAGGTTTTGATGAATGGCATTGATGATCATGCTACGATGGATAAAGGGAAGGCAATCTAATAGATTAAAGAAATTCAAGAAATCGAGGAGAAAATATCATCAATTGAAACTAAAATGGGATTACCTAAAAAGGAAATCATATTGAAGAGTGCATGGATCACATTTGAAACAATAGAATAAAGGAATTTGGCATTCTTTTTATTTTAGGAGGATAATTTAAGAGATTTATTCTCATGTTGCGCTGATACAAAGTTACTGATGGTTGATGGGTAGTAGGTGAAAGCGAAGCCTGCCCCCCATCCAGATGATATTAATTGGTAAAATCTTAATTATACTACATGGCAATTGTTATATAGAAGATTTATTAGTTTGTTTTTAACTTTAGCTCTAATAGCTGTAACTATAGCGGCAATTATCTTCTTGAAATACGAATAAGTTTAGTATCAGAGTAACTTTCCAGATATTAACTGTTCATTGTACTCTAATCTATCAGAGGAAGAGGTTGTTATCGATTATCAGAAGAGTGTGGGTAAAAAAGGATTAATTTAATGTTTTTGCTAAAATGATCTTCTCAATAAGCTATCTTATGAATTCAAAACATATCATAATCAAAAGCTTTGTTAGGAATGGCTGTAATAGTAAGCTTAAGTTATTGGATGGCCATTCTTGATTGTTTTAGTTATAATAATCATCAATGGTCTAATTTAGACATTATTTACAAGTAATAATTAGAATTATTATAAATAGAATTTTCTGAATTTGAGGCCCATAAATCAAAATCCAAAGAATTAACTTCTAGATTGCTTAAAGTGTTCATAGTTTAGTTTATTAATACAGCATTAGTCATTTTAATAATTAATATACAGTTCCCATCGGAATTGAAGCCATCATAATCTGTAAGTGTCTTATTAAATGGTAAATTCGATGATACGACTGTTTTATGGTTTAATTAAGTAGGAACTACAATTGTAATTTATTAAATAATATATTAGTTACTGACTATGTTGATTTACATATTAGCACCTGTTTTCAATATTCTATTCCAGTTAATGAATAGAAAATGCAAAAGTTGGGCTGATACATGCTGTCTACCAGAGGGTAAGTTCACAAGGAAAATAACTCAAGAAGAGCTAAATGAATATTATATTGGACCCTAGTTTGTGATAGAGTTAAAATATGCTAATATTTTGAATGTAATTTGTGTAACATACTTATATGGATCAGGGCTGCCTCTGCTTTACATTTCTGCCTTAGGGTTTTTGATGTTAACTTATGTTATCGAAAAATATTAATTGTTAGCTATTTGTAGAATACCA
This sequence comes from Paramecium bursaria, assembly GCA_016759055.1. Classification (NCBI taxonomy): domain Eukaryota; phylum Ciliophora; class Oligohymenophorea; order Peniculida; family Parameciidae; genus Paramecium; species Paramecium bursaria. Next base: position 62,551 of record VMTU01000403.1, read on the forward strand.
CCTAAAACTGATGATAGTGCAGCAGAATTAACAAGACATATTTTGAAAGTAGCTTTATTATGGCATATTATATTTGCTATTTGGATTTATGGATCTCCCATATTATTTCCTTAGAGCTCCTCATACTAACAGAAGGATTTGACAAATATTGTCAATTAATTTAACTCATCATAGAATTCTATAAGCGATTTTGTAAGTAGAGCTTTAAAAACCCAGACAGCACTCTAAGGCATATTATTATTGATATCCATCGCACTTTACATTTTATGGTAATTTTGAATATTATTTCATATAAAAGGCCATTAGTTGTCAGCCCAGTTTTAAGAACTATATTTTTCATGTGTTATAGTGAGGAATCGATATTTTCAACCATCAAAACAAATGTATTATCAGTAAAGTAATCAATTTATGATTGTAATAATTTAATTCTCATATTAGTATTCACCATAAATGAGGCAAGATAGATTAGTTAATTTTTTAAGGCAGATATCATGAGGGAGAAGGGGAATCCTGAATATCAGGTTTTGAAATAAGAAAGAATCTAGAGATTGTAATCGAAGAATACCACATCAATAAATTAGGTGACATTCAATGGATTGGCATCATATGAAATTTTGATGAATCCCAAATATGAATAATTTTAATGACTCATAATTTGTTTCTCTCTTCTCGTAATGCTTGTAGGGCTCTTGCATATTCGCTTGATTTTAGTTTTTGATTCTTAACAAAGGGTGCTTCTTCATGTAATTCTTTCCTGAAATCTGTTGCATCTTTAATGAAGTCTCTTAATCTGAAATTATGCGTTCTTAATGTTTCAAAACTAGATTCTGATGCCTTCCTTAATTCCTGATAGAATTCAGGTGTTCCATCGTATGTTATTGATACGTATCGACCAATCATGTGTCGACCGTAATCTCTTCCAATCAATTACTTATTCATAATTCTATCTCCTAGGACTCGAGCTCCTCTTATATTTCCACCCAGCTCAAGAATCCTCTAGGAGATTATACGCATAAAGTTAGCCGTAGCAGAGGGTGTACCACAACGGGATATTATAATCATTTCATATAAAGTCATTATTAATTATGTGATTTCTCTGCCATATGATCGTAGATGTCCTTCTCGACGATTGAACTAAACAGGCAAACCCAACAAAAGTGGATTTCGCATTGCTTACAGGCGACTATAATAATTTAAAAATATATACTGTGATTGCATCCTTCATTTTTCTGAACACCATAATCACATTTCGGGCATTTCTTTATTTTTAAATGTTTCAGTTCTTCCTCAGATATTTAGGAACTATTAATTACGTCCTATTGAGCTTCTTCACAAGTCTTACCCTCATGTGCATACTGATTGCATTTAGAGCAGAAGTTAGATAGGCAACTCATGCAATAGCAAAATTATTATTCCTTAGGGAAAAATGCTTAACAATTTGGAGTTAAGCAATTTTTATAATTTTACTTTTCCTTAAACTTGTTAAATGAACTATTGAATATCTTATCAAGCTCATATTCATTGATTATTAGAGAGAGGTCTCTAAGTGATATGAATTCCATGCATTCTTCCTCTGGACATCTTAAGGGAATACGAGGATTATATATAAATGCTTTATATAGACAGGATTGGCAGAATTTATGCGCACATAGTGAGAGTATAAATAAATCTTATCCATTATTATCATCACAAATACGACATGCAGAGTCGAAATTTCTGTTAATTTCTTAGTTAAGTTCTTGAAACAATGTGTCCTTAGCTTTTTTAATTTGGTCTATCATGCCAAAAAATGTAACTTATTTTTGAGGAATATCAAACTAAATCCCAACATTAAATTTAAATTGAATGAGTTCCAGAACATTGCGTCTATGGCTAAGGAGAGGTTTCAAAGAATAATTAGTCAATTTTATGGTTTCCGTATTATGTAATTTATTCTCAATTATTTCTATTATTCCTTAAGAGAGTTTTTATATCTTACCACTTCGAGTATATACTATAATATTTCCCTTACTCAATTGAATTCGATCTACATGAAATTAATATTCTTCTTCTAGCAAACTTAAATCTTGCTCGAGACCATGAAATTTTGATAGTTATTTGATCAATTAATAACTATAATTGGTCTCTATTCTGTACCCATTTATTAAACCTGTAAGTTTTTCTGCAACAGTTCTCACAACATTAGGTGTTTAAGCAGTTATGATTATTGAACTACTTAAAAACTTTCCTTCTCGTATATATATTTACAAATCTGTGTATATTTATTATAATTTATCTATTTCAATATTTAATTATGTTCTAACTACATTAAGAGATTAAGTGCTGAGTAGCTTAATTAACTTATATTCGTTTCTGATGTAGATTTAACTTGTGCCTAATATGTTGGATTTGAAATTAAGTTCTTTTTTAAAATTATTCAATTTAAGGGGGTCTCTAACTGAAGTTATTTTAGCAACAAATTTCTTATTGTTATGAGTTCTAAGGAATATAAATGGATTAGGTTCATCGAGGTACTTTTTCGAAATTTCCTATAATGTCTCCAAGAAATCACTTTCAGATTAATCTGAATCCTAATATTGTAGTCTTATGGATATCGGTTCCTAAATCTAAAATTATTAACATCGATCTCTTATAAATTTCTCAAATTGATATTCGTCATAATTAAATGGCAGATTGCTTAGTCGAAAATCCTCTTTTTCTTCGTTGTACTTCAAGTAAACAAGTCTTCCTTGAATAGTTGCATCTTGTGCAAATGCAGCAAAAAAGTTATTTGTTGCTTACTCGTCTTGGCATTTCACAAACCCAGATCCTTTACATAATGCTCCGAAAAATGTTATTTCCGAATTAGCAATTATCGATCGTTATTTGATGTTCTTCTATTTCATCACAAAATAAAATCTACCATCCCCAATAAGGGAATTAAAATACTATTAGGCTATCTTAGCCTCATTATATGTTTTGAAGTGTATTTCTCCTTTCTATCCTCTATAGTTAGAGCTATATTCAAATATTCGATCATACTCAATATTCTAGTATTCGAGGAACCATTTTATTTAATCAACTGTGTAGGGAAAGTTGTTATATTGAATGATAGTGAAATTTTATCCTATATCGAGTCTTATAGAGTCAACTTCAGCTCCCTATTTGAAATATGCCATAATATTGAATCCATAGAATCGTCCAATTACTTGCTCTCTACATTTTTATTTGAAATCCTCAATATCTGGAGTTAGATCGATCTTTTTTTGCAGAGTCCATAAATAGAAGGATTAGGTTTCTAAATCAACATAAGAGTACTAGGTATAGTTATGATCACCTTATATATTCGTATATTTAGATTTCAAAAAATACATTAAGGATAAAGGGATTTATGTTAGTTTACTTTCAAAATATTTAGGCTAGTAGTGATTGTCGATTCTGTTAATGAATTCTTAAGGCACAACTATCCTCAATAAATCTTCAGGAACTTCTTGAGCTATTTTACAGTAATCATATTATGATTAGTAGAGGTCAGAACAAATTATATATTTTGGGTAGTGATTCAATAGACTCAAAGCACTTGTACCATATACTCTCAGTATTGAGTCATTTGATATCATGTGATATCCTATTTGGGGGTGACCAGTATAGATGCATATTGTTGGATAGTAGGATGATATGAAGCATTTCAATATGGCATCCTTTTCATTAACATCTTCGTAATTATTTGCATTTATTGTATTGTAGTATTTGGATGACATTTCTAAATCCCTTGAATACTCATCCTATTTATCATTTAAATCTTGTTGATGGAAGAAAAAAGCTTAATCGATATCGTTATATGATGACTCGCACATCTTAAGAGTCTTATAATTTAAACCTCTCTTTTCACACCATTCCTTTTTATATATTTAATTTGATCCCTAAATTTATCGATAATCTTAAAATATCTTAAGGTATGTCATCATATCTCCGCTACCATCAATTTGATAAAGTTTATTAGTTATATCTAAATCTTGATCGTTGGATTTCGTGAATAAATGTTAGGAATTCATCATCATAGCTATTATTTGTAACACCTAGTCAAGAACACCCTTGTAATATGCTTATATTAATATTCTTGAATGTTTAGGCTCAGTTTAAAGTTAAGACATAAGTACTCCCAAAGTTGTTATACTTACTATATCATTATATCTTCTTAAGGCATTTATTTAGATCAGATAGCATTCACTTTAATGTAGTTAAGCATTACTAGGTTGATTTAAAAATTGAAAGTCATAAATGTTTAGGTGGAACGACTTAATTCTTAAGACCACTAGATCTAGATTTGTTTTAAGTATTTCAGGAACTTTAAATTTATCGAAAGTTTGAAAATCTGTTTCAGAATATAATCGATAACACTTTCCTGGTCTAGTTCTCCCAGCTCTCCCTGCCCTCTGTTGTGCTTATGATTAGGAAATATAATTAAATTAAGTCACCTGCATTCCCCTTTTTTGATCGTAAAACTAAACTCTATCTTAACCGATATCTATGACTAATGAGACATCGTTTATTGTTAATGAGGTTTCAGCAATTCTTGTAGAAAATATTATTTTTATAGTGTCTTTATCATAATCTCGCATAGCATTAGATTGTTCTGTATATGTTAGTTAACCATGTAATGCAAAGTAGAGTACTTTCCCATAATCATCGTAATTTTTCATTTTATAGATCATACGGTTTATTTCATCAACACCGGCAAGAAAAACTAGAACATGACCACCATCATATTTATTTTCACTTATCTTTTTTAATACTTTCGTATAAATAATATTTTCTACAGCATGAATATATTCTTATTATGAGGGGTAATATTTTATTAAGACTGGATATACTCTGCCCTCTACTTTAAGAGCTGGACAGTTCATGTTCTCTGATCTGAAGAAATCACAGAATGTTTTCTGATCCACAGTTGCACTAGTTATAATAAGTTTCAAATCAGGTCTTTTGACTAATAGATTTTTTAGCATCCCACAAAGTAAGTCTATATTTACAGTTCTTTCATGAGCCTCATCAATTATGATTGCATCATATTCTGATAATTGAGGATCATTTTACATTATATTCAGTAAAATTCTATCCTATGTGAATATTATTTTTGTTTAATCATCCTAATTTGATTCAACTCCTAAGTTATAGCCAACCGTTTTGCCATAGTAGACTCCAAGCTCGTCAGCTACACGCTTTGCTAGAGATTTAGCAGCTAGAGATTTTGGCTAGCAACATAAGACTTTTCCATATTCGATTATTTCTTCTGCTAAATATTAAGGTAGTTGGGTTGATTTGCCTGAACCTGTCTCACCAACCAATAAAAACACTTAATTTTTCCTCATGTAATCTAATATAACAGATTTCTTAACATAAATAGGCAATCCTTACTAGACACGCTTCTCTTCAATCTTAGCAATTGCATAGATTTTCTCTAGATTATACTTATCTTAGCTTAGAGAGTTTACAGAATTATAATTGATTAATAAGTTCTTGCATTTATCAATTACTTTCTTAAACTCAATCTGCATGTGTTCTAATGTAGATTTTTATTTCATAAGATTTTCATACTCAATAGATTATTGATTTTACTCTGACTCCTCTGATGATTTTAATAAATGTTGCAAAACCCATCCATCTAAATAATTTATCTTTTGATCAATTTCTTTTATTTTTTTATCAAATTTCTATTTGGCTATCATTTCATTCAGGAGAGATTTATATTTCTGGATTTCCTGCTAAACGATCTCTTCCGGTTTTATCAACAATGATTTTGCTTTATCCTTTCGATTTTGTTTTAAAACTTTTTCATTTTCCATCGCTAATTGCACATAATCTTACAGTAATTATACATTATTAATAGCTTTTTCAGAAGATATAAAATTGCTATGATTTATGAAACTAAGTTTGTAAATGTCACTAATTATCAATATCTTGTATTTTCCAAAGATTTTGTTTGTTGATAAATCTAGAGGATAAATTGAATAAAATTTCCAACCCATAAATTCCCTATCAAAGTCCTTAATTTTGTGATGATATTCAAAATAATCTCTAAAATATCTGTATTACGACATCTCATAAATGATTTCTTTCTAGTATTCAAACTCGAATTCTTGGAATACAAATACTTAACTTATCATTTAATGAATTAAAGTGATGAATAGTCCCTCTCCAAAGTATTATCTTGTGGTTTAAATAATTGATGATAGATGTCTTCTTTTGGTAGTTTGCTTTTAATTTAAAACATCATCCTTTATCCTGTATTCTATGACGATCTCAAATTATGAATTGATGTAAAATCCAATTATTGAGAAACATTTATTTTTAGTCTGTATCTTTTAAACTTCAAAGAACTTTTATAATATTTATTGTAAGAATGCTTAATCTGGAATTTTATACATTTAGAATTTATCTTTCATCATTTCTGGCGTATCATCAGGCTATAATTAAAAACACAGAAAGTCTTTATCAGGATTATGGGTGATGAATTCATCTTAAGTATTTTTTATGGTATGTTAGATCCAACTGATTTACTTTTTCATTAAATTTAGTTTCTCATATTCTAAATCTATCTCAAGGAATTTATTGTCAACCTCATCATATATCTGAAATGCTGGAAACTGCTCATCTCTGTAATAAAACACTTTTGGTGAAATATTCATTTTTTGCATTCTTCTAACATTCCAATTAGAGTAGCAAAGTTTTAACACTTGTTGTTACCAATATCCATCAACAGAGATCTTTTCATTAGGTTTGGCTTTGGATTTTATTTTCTTCTCAATATCAATAACATTGTTGTACAAATGTTCGGCAGTATTTTTATTCATTTTATTATTTTATAATGTATAAAACTTTATTAGTTAAATAATTTAGAGAGGCTATAGAAGTTCAATTAAATAGACCTGAAATATAAAATGCCGTCAATATTTAACTATGTGAAGACTTATTATCGACATTTGAAAGAGATAATAAAATATATATCCTTAAAGGAAATGGCAAGGCATTTTCATCTGGAGGAGATCTTAAATATGTTCATTAAAACATTACGGATCCCACAAAATTACACTAATTGGGTGATTTAGCAAAGAAGACCGTTTACAAATTAAATACTTAGAAATCCATATTAATTACGATGCTTGATGGATATGTCATGGGTATTGGTGGTGGTTTTGGCTTGTGGGCTCCGATAAGAATAGCTACAGAAAATACTAAATTTGCGATGCCAGAATGCAAATTTGGACATGTGCCAGATGGAGGGGCAGGAGCGTTTCTCTCCAGAATGCCTTATAACGTTGGAAAATATCTTGGACTATCTGGTGATATCATAGACGGAGTTGAGTTAGCCCATTTAAATGAAGCAGACGTTTTAGTGGAGAGTGAGTCTCTAAATAAAATAACTAATGAAATTGAGAATTCCCATTTCTTAAGGGACGTGGATTCTATAAAAGAATTTTTATAACAGAAATATTGCTAAAAGCATAAAACAACTTACAAGCCAGATCTGATAAGAAAGGTCATTTTTGATTCATTTAATTTGTAATAAATAATAGATGACACTAAACATTATGATATAAAGTTGTCTTAGAGGATCTAGTAAAATTGCCCTTCTGTACAAAATTTATTTCTTGATATTCTGAAAATGAATAATCCACCTTTAAGTTTGAAGGAAAATTTAATTATTGAATAACAAACTTTAGATATAACATTCAGCCGTTAAGATATTAAGGAAGGTTTACATAAATTATTTGTTGATAAGAAATATACTCCTTAATGGTCAAATGATGTCTTAAAATTGAAGCCAACTGGTAGGGAGTCCTATTTGGATTGATTAATTTTTATATAATTACAAATTTACATTAATCATAAAAAAATAAATAATTTTAACGTATATGAACTCAGACTTTGAGAGTAGTTAAAATTCATCTTAGGATTTTTAATTGAAAAGGCGAACTCTTTAAAGAGGAAAGGAGAATAATTCTATTAATAGAAATTCCACCATTTATAGTTCAATAACATAGGTGATTGAGAAATCTAGTTCGTATTAGACACTTCAATTTGATGGAAACTTATATCATGGGTAGGTTAGAGTTGGGAAGGCCTATGGTGTAGGTTCCTGCTTATTCAAAAGTGGTGCATTCTATTATGGTATGTTTTGAAAATTATCTTCATAGGTGAATGGAAAAGCAATCAGATACATGGATATGGAATTTATTGTTTTGAAAATGGTGGATACATAAGGGGAGAATTCCATATGGGTAGAGCTGATGGGTAACTGGAACTGTGCTATTAGAATGGATCCACAATATAGGGTTGGTTTAAAGAGGGAAAATAACATGGACCAGGATTGAAGAGTTGTCGAAGAGGCAAGGAGTTTGTGTTTTATAGATATGGGGTAAGAGTACTAGGAGATGAACCATATATTGCATTAGATTTTGTAATTTATAAATTTTACAAATAATTAGAACTAGATATTGAAGACGCATTTGCCGTGTGTTTACATTCATGCTGATAGAGTAGTGTATGGACTTTAATGTGATTTGAGTGGGTTGGGAGCAATATACTACAATAATACTAGATTAGATATTGGATTTTTTTAGAATGGTTCATTAAACGGAAAGGGTAGGATCATATTTAAATCTGGGGATATTTATGATGGCAGCCTAAAATATGGATAGTTTAATGGATAAGGTATTAATTATATATAATTTAGGATCATATCTGAATTACCATAATAGATAATTGACTTATGGTGTATTTGAAGGAAACCAGCTTTAGTCAATTGAAAGCTAGAAAGCATATTAGTTATAAATTGAACCATCAGTTGTTGAAGAAAAGATTATAGTTAAAAATGTTTATCTAAAAACTCGAACTGTTAACATAGAGAGAAATACGAATTAGATAAGATAGAGTTCCGATAGATAGTCCACTAAAGTGAATAAGATTTAGAATTTGATATCTCATATGTTGAATCCCTCTAAGAAACAGAGTAGTTTTGCTAAGAGCGAGTCAACACAATAAGATGCCATAATTGATTAATTGTTGTCGAGGGTCAGCTCACCAAAGGGACGACAAAATTTGGAAAGCATTATTAGTTAAGTTACATCTCCAGTTAAATTTAGATGATTTATATATTATGTCTCATATAAATGTTTATGTTCGTATAAGACCATTAATAAGAAATGAAGTTGGGTAGGAAATAATCATTAAATCAGATGTATAAGTTAATATTAAACAAAAAAGGCTAAAAATATACGGATTGATCAGACAACACAAACAATCACATAGGAATTCGATAAAGTATTTGATACTCAATCAACATAAATAGAAGTATTCAAATCGATAGAGTCATCACTCCAATCAACACTTAAAGGATATAATACTACAATATTTGCTTATGGGTAGACAGGCAGTGGTATATTGATATTTAACAAAAGGTAAAACTTATACGATGTTTGGATCTGATTGGGAGCAATAAGCTGTATAAATCAATCATTAAGCTACATTTATAGAAGAGATGCATTCAGATTCGAATCATGCTGGTATAATACCAAGAACTATTTACTCAGTATTTAATATGTTACCATAAAACTACTATGTCTATTGCTCATTTTTGTAAATATACAATGAGAAAATTTATGATCTTCTTTAAGATCACAGAATTCCATAACCTCTATAAATACATGAAAGCAAATTGGATGGAATATATGTGGGTACTAATTTTCTCTAATAAAAGAATAATTAACCGAATATGCTGTCAATAATTTTTATGATTGTATATCATTGATGAAAAGAGGAGAAAAAAATAGGATGATAAGATAAACTACTATGAATTTGAAATCAAGTCGATCACACACTATTTTCTAATTAATTATAGAATAGACTAAAGCTGATGCAAATGGGAATCTCACAAAGGCAAAAATCAATCTATGTGATTTAGCTGGAAGTGAAAAAATAAATAAATAAGAAGACATGAATTAATAGCATCTATTAGAATTGAAAAATATAAATTAATCACTTACTACTTTGGGGAAGGTAATACAAAATTTATCTGAAAATTCTCGAAATAAAAATAAACTACCCATACCTTATAGAGAATCTAAAATCACAAGGTTATTGTAAGATAGTTTAGGCGGAAATACACAAACTCATATACTTGTTAATATCGCTCCTAACATTTATAATATTGATGAAACAGTTAATTCTCTGAAATTTGCATAAAGAGCAAGGAACATTTCACTATAAGTTCAACCAAATACATTAAATGCTACAGATTAACAGTTAGTTAACAAACTTATGAAAGAGGTACCATTATATTTAATTAGATCGATTATTTGAAAAGTTTACTAAATATGAAAAGAAATGGTATCAATTCAACTGATTTGCATTTCAAGCTTATGAAAATGTAGGAGGAGAATGAAAGGTTGAGGTAGACTGTCTTATCAGTTTAAGATGTTGAAAAATTAATGAAAGAAAACAGAATTATGAAGGAGGAATTGTCAAGGACATAATAAAGTTAGGAAGCTTTTTCTGAGACATCTCATCATTTACCTAATTTGAATAAAATTCACTCTGATTAAGATCTGAGTGAGCATGATAAGTCTGAACTATCAAGATAGAGAGGAATGCTTATTGTAAGTAATCCTTAATTTCATGATCCAAGAACAGAGGTGTTGATCAGGTATAAATCAAGGGGGAATAAAATTCAAACAAAAAAAGGTTTTGTTGAAGTTAGTGACGAGACACATAAAAAATAGTAACGATTATTGAGTGAAAGAAAAAGAGTAATTGAGAGGTTGGAAATGTTAGAACAACTTTAGAGGAAAAATTAACTAAATTCTTCACTGCCTACTGAACATGAATACTCAATTAGTAGGTCTAGACCTCCACTACCAAAGATAGTGAAGCGAGACTATTCAACGTAGGCTAGAAATGATTCTCGACTAAAAATAATTGAAAAATAACTCTTTTTAAAATGATATATTTTTAATAATGAATAACATACATAGAGTAGCCAATCCTAAAGACTTGTTATATAGGGCATTAAAGTTGCATCTACATGCATAGAACATCAATTGGGATCAGTACGTTAATACAGCGAAATATCCTTTACATCCCAAGATTGTTGTTCTTTAGAATGATTCCTTTATAAGAAATCTTATTTTCTAACATCATCGTGATTTCAGAATAGTCGATGGATCAGCTTATACAAATGATGATGTATTTTAACAAAAACTAATCAATAGGATAGCATATAGAAATTAGCAGAATAGGTTCAATTGGAATCAACTTAGGCAGGAGGCGCATTATTAGTTGGGTATCCAAATAATGCAATCCAAGCTGAAAAGTATTTATTTACCAAACTACCAATTATAGATTAGATTATTTACTTGATGGTGTTAATTTGGCAATTAATTTGAAAATCAGTGAATAGTTAGCCAAATAAATAACTAATTCTTTCTTAACGTGTAAGACATGTGGAAACATATTCAATACAGAGTTACCATTCATTGCACCAACTCATCCTGGATATCAAAATAATGTAAATCAATATATTATAAAAATAGTGTGCATAAAAAACAAAATGCAATTTAACTTTGGGTGGATAGGTTTCAACATAATCAAATGATGAAGTTCTTAAGTATTATGATTCAAAAGTAAAAATTTTATCATCCAATATAGGGTTTGCTATTAAATTATGAAATTGATGATTTACATTTATTCTATGACTCATCAGAATTCAAAGAGAGATTTGCTTATGACATAATTACACACATCAAATTATGATATATAAAACAAAACAAAAAATAATAAACATTAATCGACATGTTTTCTCATAAGCCAAAAAATAGGGAGACTCTGGATTATAGGATAGAGATTGAGATTAGATATAAGAAATCTCTCAGTAATTAGGTCTACAAGTTTCCTAGATATAATCCTGAAAGTAATTCTAACTCATTATCTTCGCTTGATGGAGTTTAAGTTTATGATTTACGTACTTAGAAGAATCGTAAATCCCCAACAAAGATTGAGAATTAAGACAGAGCCTAATTAATAAGAATTAACAGACCTTAAGAAATAAAATTATTCGCTTGCATAAAAGTACTTAAAGTTCTAATCTGTTGAAAAATCGCAACTTAAATCTGATTCGGAATTGAAAACTGATCGTAAAATCAATAGATCGCCTCTATTGGGAGCATATACTGAGCGGAAAACGCATAACTATAAATCAACGATAAATACAGAGGAAATTATAAAATAATATGAGCTCTATAAGAGGAACTAGAGGAATGTTTAGAAGACTCTAAAGTTATAAAGAAGCTTCAAAAGCAATAATCGACTCAAGACAGAACCTTTTGAATCTATGAAGAAAAATATTACTTATTTTTATAAATTAAAAATTTGATGGAAAATAAGCTTCTTAAAACGAAAGATTCTTTATTGATTGGGAATACTAAATATAAAGAAGAGATATATGAAAAGGCGAGATTGAGGTATTCGATTTGTTCATAAATGTAGAACAATCTACTTAATTTGTGCATAGATTATATGTCTAATAGTTTATGAAATCCTTTTGATTGTTTATTACAATGACTTTGTAGTACACATACCTATCATCGTAAATATGTGCTTAGTATCAATTTATTATTTATGGAGTTAGCAATTCTGACAATTGTACAAGGATTTTCCATAAATGCTCTAATATTTTTTAAAGATTATATACTTAAGAAATTTGTTAACTTGTATTTATATCAAAGTTATAAAGCACTCTAGTTTTATATATTTTGGCTATAGTTGCCTTACTAGGAACTTGTTTACTTGATGAAAATGATGAACTAGGATTAGAGACTTATTTATAGATTGGCTCACTATGCGTCATTATACTGTTATTCATTAATGAATAATACTTATTAAGAAAATTTGTCTTAGAATACGTTAGATAGAAATAAAGATACAATATTAGATAAGGTATTGTTATATCTAATAAACAGCTTTATTATCATAAAAAAGTTTTGATGAAGCATTTAAATAGAGCATAATAAGTTAATCATCATGACAATTTTTAAATATTATCATTCACAACTTTACAATATATTCCCCTTAATGACTTTTATAGTTTTTCTTAATTTTATTTTGATAGCTTTTCTTGTATGACTTTATCTGTTAAGATTTTCTTGTGTTCTTTAGCAGTTTTGAAAATTCTTTCACTACAGGTAGGTTCTAATACTCAGATTTTGCAGCTCTCCTTCCCTATATATATCAAAATAAAATAAATTTATTTGTTTACTTATTACAGATCTGCTGAACTTTCCCATTTGATGAATCATCATAAATTCTTGTACTTATTTCAACTTGTTTTATTTATGTTTTTAATCTTTCTTTCCTTTTAGGCAATTGTATCATTTTAGTTTAATTCATGTTTTATTGTTGTCCTTTGAGATAACTATATACTTTAGGGTATCGACGTACATAGGAACTGTAAGCAATACTATCCGGACCTTCTGATTGAATTTCTCTCAAATAAGATTCATATTCTATGTAGAATATAAATTATACTATCTTAGCAGGGAATATGATTTATGGGTAACATAGTGTTAATACTCAGGTTATTTACACTAATGTCGTCGAAACTGAAATAGTCTTGGCTGACAGTTCTTCCATTACGGATTTCTCTGGAGGCATTTCGCTTATATTTGAATGGGTTAAGCATTTATTGGACACTTTTAGGATTATCTATTAGTAAATGTTTTCTTGGATCATGTGCCTTTGTACTTGCTCTCATCAAATCTTCGTCTAAGAGGACCCGACAATTGTTTATTGGAGTGCCTTACTTCTTAGTAATAATGGGGCTAACCTAATCAATGTCTTTTAAATACCTCATCACACATTTATATCAAGTTCTTTATTTGAAGCATTTATAATATATAAAATTAATTTCAAATTTAAATAACAGAAAATGGAAAATCATCTCAAAGCCTACTATTAGTCAAGGTAAATTATTTACAATATCAGATTAAATGCATTGCATAATTTCATATATAGTGAATTGCCTTTGAAAATGATGGATGGAATGGAAAATGTAAAAATATTAAATAATGATAAGTCTAGTATTGATCTGCAACAGAAATTATACAATCTCATAGAAACAGGATATATCAAATAATAGGAGTAATAACTCTAAAAATTAATTGAGGAGAATCATCAACTTCTATTAGAATTAGAAAAGTAAGTTATTTATCATTATTTAGTCATAGGGAATAAGAAAGCAAGGAAAATCAAAAAACTGATCCAAACATGGTTTTGATTGATCAATTAAATTTAGAGAAGTAGAAATTACAAATTGAAAATAAGACATTATAGAGGCAACTCAATTAGTTAAATAAGGAATTCAAGGAATCTTTATTAAGTAATTCCAAAACAGTGGAACTCGAAGAATGCAATAGATAAATTTAAATCAAGGATTAGTTAATAGAAGAACTAGAGTTAAGATCTGAAGAATTTAATATTACCTAGGATAATTTATATAGAGTTCAAATTTAATTGAAAGAACTAACATAAGAATACATGAAATTATAGGATGAGTATGATCAAATAAATTAATAAAATGATGAGTTGAGATAGTAGATAAAAGGATTGTCTGTTATTATTAAGGAAAATGAAAAAGATAATAATGAAGTTTGTGAACGACTCAATACAATAGCGGATGAAACATCAAATTAAATTTAAACACTCGAAAAGTAGAGAAATGAAATTTTAAACGAAAATAGATAGTTAAGGATAAAAATGCAAAAATCAGTTAATTGAAATTTATCAAAATAATATAGAATAACTTAAAAAAGATCATATGAAGATGAAATTAGAGGTAAGTCAATAGAAGTAAATGTTTTAAAACTTCATTTAATCGATATTTGTTGATTTTTCTCGAATAATAAACTAAATGTTTTAAAAAAATATTTAAGAGAGAGCAAACGAAATTCTGGACCTCAAAAGTATAATTATCATATAATTTATAGAATAATTGTTAGATTAGTTTAATTAGTCATAAATTACTATCAAACAATTGTAATTGGATATTAATATTATGAAACAAAGGGAGGAAGATACACAAAAAGAAATTAATTTAAATATCCAGAGGACAAAAGAAGCAATATCCGAGAAAGAATAAAAAGAAGACTAACTATTTGATATTTAGGATAAACTAGATGTGATCTAGAAAAATATTATGGATACAGAATAATTTTATCAAACACAAATACAAACTATAACAAAAAAATATGAAGATTAAAGAATGAAGTCATCACAATAATAGGCTTAATTCAAAGTTCAAATTAGTACCATGCTTAAACAAGTAGAATAATTAAGATAGACATAAAGTGAATTTTAATTTCAAACAGAATCCCAGGTTTAGGCAGTTATTAACTAAATTACCTAAGATAAAGATAAAGAGATAAAGAGTCTCTAAAATGAATTGCAGAATGCTTAAGATGCTAACTAAAAAATGAGATAAAGGGTATTAGATATCGAAAATAAATACTCAAAAGATATACAAGCCTTAAGTTAAGATTATCAATAATAAATAAAGTTAATATAAGATTAGTTGACTATTCCGAATATGACAAAACAACCAAAAAGAGGATTAGAAGAATAAAGAGAGTAATTAAATTAGTTGAAATATATATCGAATATGACAGGGCCTAAAAAATCATACAGATTAAATTAATGATCATATAAAAACTAAATATATAATACATAACATTAAATTTCCATAAGCCTAATGCTTTACAATAGTTATAATTTAATTGGGATCGAATGTTTTGTTCTATTTTGATCTATGAAGGAAAAATATTCCTGAGTCTTTCAATTTGGTCTAAGATATTTATTTATTGATGCTGATTAATCTGCACATATCCTATACTTCGTAAACGGACAATCCCTTTGTGTTATTGCAGATTAGCTGTCCAGGCTTCTTGATTTAGGAAACTGAAGTAAATATAGGCATAACGAGATCGATATCAATTTTTAGAGGTTGGAATTAATAATTCAAGCCCATACAAGCAAATGCTGTCGAATATAAATCTGATCCAAGTAAAATGGAGAAGTTCTTTGTGAATTTAAATAAAAGGCCATAATAGAATGACTAATTATTGAAAGTACAAATCGTTGTTATGTTTTCTTCACTCAATTAAACATCAAAATTGCTGGAATTCGTCTAAGTGTTTTAATACAATGAGTTTTAAACATATACTCTTAAAACAAATTGATTGTAATCTAGAGTGCCTTGAACAATTAGTTTTGTAAAATACAGAGAAAAAAGGTTTTATAATTCCAATGCTAATGTAACATTTTAATCTACGATTGCTCTTGAACAAAGGATGTCAAGTAGTAAATACTAATAATTCACCTAATCTAATATTGTGATGTTTTTAGTGCAATTGATGATTAGATACTCAAATCCTGAAAATTACTTAGCCAGCAAATATGCTATTTTTATTATATTTGTCATATTCTTAATATCATTGTAATCAGGATTCAATAATGATATGATGGTTTAGTTTACAAATTAACTAGATAAAGTTTAGTTTAATTATTCATCACAATAAAATCCTGTATATCCTTAAGGGCATATGCAAAATGGGGTTGGTTAATTTTTGTATAATATGAATCCCTTTCTGCAAATAGGGTTTCTATAATTTGAAAAACTGTAATTTGGCATGTATACTGTTGTCTAATGATATAATTTAATACTTCTTAACTCAACCATTCCAAACAATAGATTACAACATTATTTGGTTGATTCAACAAGTCACCAAGACTACAATCACTGTTAATATTTAAATTCCATTAGTGTCCAACTAAATGAATCCAATCACAAATGTAATATTATGCAGAATCATTTTGGAGAATAATTACAAAGAGAAATAGTTAATCTCTCCATAAGGGTTATAAGCTCAATTAGCTTGATATATTAATTATATTCTTACAAAATAGATGATTATAAAGAGATCAGGGTACTTATTTACTTTGGGCCAAATCTTGTTGGTTAATTTAATGTCACCTTCCAATTGAATTTTGTTCCTGAATTTAATGTAATATTTTGAACATCCGAACTATAATTCACTAATCTTGGATAATCCAAATCAATGTCTAACTAATATTTTGAAGGTTAATCAACTACTCTGATTTAAATGGTTCTTTAAAATTTTTCATTTTAATAGTATGCTACAAAGATATCTGTATTCTATTGGACAAACTATTTATCTATTGTAAAATTATTTCTATATATTTTTTGAGAATTATTCTATGGATCTTAAATGTCTATCAAATCATAATATGGAAGTGAATCATCTAAATTTATATCAAGATTTCTATAACCTTATCATGACAAATTATTATACCATTCAATGCTTTTTTACCAAATCTCTACATCCAATCTAAATAGGCCCGCCTCTACAATTGAAACATCATACAATCATCTGCTGTCTCCATATTTGCTATTTTCTTGATACTCACAATTTGCCAGCTACTATTATACAGATTTAAATCTAAATCTTTAAGAGTGAGTTCAATGCTTTGATCAGGCATATGCTGTATACATGTTTCTCCAACAACTCGAGTTCTATCTAGTATAATTTCATAAGCATAAATATTTAATATAAGTAAATATATCATTAATTAAATTGTCCACTTATTTTCACTTACGTTAAGAAAACTTCTTATTTGTAGAATTCAAATCAACCTTAGACATCGAATAAGCTCTAGAAGAGTTGGAGTCGAATTTATATCTTATCTTCTGATTCAATTCTTCGATGATGATACATAGCCTCTAGCTCGATTTTATAATTCCCATCATTTCATTACTTTTTAAAGATTTTCCTAAAACATTAGTCACTAAGGATAAACTCTCCTAAGTAGATAATAATTCAGGCTCAATAACTACTTCACACTAATTCTAGAGATTCTTTATTCTTTCCATTAACTTTTTAAATATAAGGATATATACTTCTTTCATTTTATCTAAATGAGATTTTTTTAACTGAATAATTTCATCCCTTAATTCTTGTGCTTCGGTCATACTCTTAATCATAATTAATCTTTCTTGCTTGTTATCGATTTATTGGATCTGCTTAATTATGTTCTTTATGGCATCCTGTTCAGATTGAGAGAAACCGTTCAAAAACTATCCATTATCTTTATCTTGCATCAATTGATGTAATTCTTGAGTCATTTTCATTATTTGCCTGTTTCAATAATATATGAATACCAATTCTACTGTTAGAGGGTCTGTTGATAAAATTTCTCTTTTTCTGGCCAATCTATCACAAAACTTGTATCCTCTATTTTTTTTCTCATAGCTAAATTTTCCTATTCTAATATTTTATTCTGCTATTGGAGCATTTAATTCTCTCTCTTAATTTATTTCACCACTTAAATTATCTCATCTCTCTAACCCTAGAGTATGGAGACTTAATCTTGTATGACATCTATTTTTTATTTTTACTAATCTGTCTATGTTGACTGATTGTTCTAATTTATTAGAATTTTATTCAAAGATTACTAGAATTTGTTACAACCAACAAATGAAGAAACCTCATCAGAATGAACGATGGTTTAATAATTACGACTCTCTATTAGAATAATTTTCTATACGTCTGCAGTTGTAATAGTTTAATAATCAGAGGAGCTTTTTGATCTCTTCTCATGTTCCTAGAGCTTTTTACCGAGGCACGTTTAGAAACTAAATGTCATTGCTTTTTGGGAATCCATTTTAAAAAAAATTATTTTAAAATTTTATATATAACAGTAAAATTCAACTTTTATGCCATCTTATAAGTTTCCCTTCTTCCCATATTCCTTTCCTAGATTTACCATCAGCAGTAGTATACACACCCTCTCCATGCTATTTACCTAATTTCCACTCTCCTCTGTACTCTTTTCCATCAGCCCATCGATATACTCCGAAACCCTTAATTATTATGATTAAAATACACTTTTCTAATCATCAAGATAGTTTCCTATGTATTTTCTACCATCAGTCCATGAGTATTCTCCTTAACCATTCATCATCCCATTCTTCCATTAACCAATATAGCCTCTACCATCAATCCAATAGTATTTTCCATAACCATGGATTTTATTATTCAACCACTCACCATCGTAATAGCTCTTATCCGCCCAAGTATATTTCCCTTTACCAGATTTCAAACCTTTAACATATTATCCTTCATAGAAACTACCATCAGCCCATCTTTCTACTCCTTAACCATGCTATTCATCATCTGCCCACTCGCCATCATAATAAGCACCATTTGGTGATTTTAATACACCATATCCGTGAGCCCTATTATTCTTCCATTAACCCTTATACACTACGCCATCAGTATGATGAAATGAGCCCTCTCCGTTAGCTTTGTTATTTAACCAATATCCGTCATAAAATGCACCGTCTGGCCACTTCTAAAGACCTTTCCCGTGTCTATCCTGACCAAGCCACTAACCTTGATAAAATGATTTAAGTCTTCATAGAATTATTTGTACTTTGAACTTGTTTACGCTTTTTGATTGGGATCTAATCTTTGAAAGTAACTTCCTGTAGATTTGGAAAATTGGGAACTAATACTACTTACTGACCTTAAGATAGCTTTGACTTAGTTCCTAACTTAATGCCCTCTCCAAATGGATTAAATTTTTATTGCAGCCTTTTCTTGTTTCATTGCTTTAAAACTAGTTATTGGAATGACATCCTGTTAATTGGATGATAAAATTGCTTTTGCACTACTTGATGAATCATGATTATACTTTTCAGACAAAATATATTATTAATCTGTTTTCTAAATCTCAATTTGAAGTGTACCACAATTTCAAATGCTGGATTCTTGTAGCAAGCACCACAGTTATTGGAACAATTTGATCCCATGATACTAAATATAAATATATTATATAATAAATTAAAAAAACTAAAAAGAGTTATTTCTAAACCTACTAATAGGAAAATGATAAGAACATTAACCTATTAACAATTTAGATCTTCATTTTATGTCAATGTGAAGGCCTTTGATTAATATTTAATAAATTCTAAGGTATTCAATATTGACAAACATAAACAATATATAAATTTTTTGTTAATCAATCATCTGAACCACAAAAACAATAATATGGTTTTTTTTGTTATGGTTTTTAATCAGTTTTCGATCTTATTAAGGAATTTTAATAAGAAACTTTCCTAGGAGTTGCAACCTAAGATTACGAAGTTATAATGGGTGAAGGTGCAATCACTTTGGGAACACAAACTTTTAGGGAAAATCTATCTTAATCGGTTTCTCGAAGTACCATCTTTAAGTCGAAACCTAAAATATATAGGAATAAGAAATTACTTGGAAAATCTTCATTTGGTTTTCCACTTTTCTTCGGAATACACATTTTACATTCTTGATACTTAATCTACCTTCCTTCAGAGTTTAACTTCTTGACTGCCCATATCATAACTTCATTGATTGTCAAGTCTAAACTGAACTGGTCTTCAAGTTAGATCAAAGAATCGGTGAAATATAACACTCTTATTTATCTGAAATCTGTTCCAAAGGATTTAGAATTCTTTCTCAACTTTAGCAAACTGATCGGTTTTGTTGTATCCTCTGTACTAATCATATTGAGAATACAAAAAAAATATTATTCAACAAATATATTTTTCACTCTTTAATAATAAAATCCCAATTACGTAATTATGTCTGAGTCATCATTCGGATTGGTATCAATCACTGTGCTATTAATTCTATTCATTTATGGGATTGGAGGGGCTTTCTTTGAGCATAAGCATGTAATACAATAAATTTTTAAAGTTTAGTTCCACTTAATTCATGAAACAGGATTAGGAATAATTCTGGGGATTATAGCAGGAGGAGTATTTTATGCAATATATTCAGATGAATTGTATTATCTGGTATTTTATATAACCCATAATAGTATCAATTCAATGGTTCATTCTTCTTTTACATTTTACTACCAATTATAATTTTTTCAGGAGGATATAATTTAAATAAGAGATTGTAAAAATTGTAAAATTATATTAGATTCTTTTAGAACTTCTTTTATATCAATCTATTTGGATTGATAGGAACTGTAGTAAGTTTTGTTATAATTTTTTCATTAACATACCTCATCAACGAAAATGATTTAATCCACATTTGGGGAGAAGATAGAGTGGCAAAATTAGGTACCAAGGAAATGATGATATTTTCTGCCACTATATGTGCAACAGACTCAGTGGCTGCTTTAACTATGATTAAGGCTGACAAATATCCTAAATTATTTAGTGTCGTATTTGGTGAAGGTATGGTCAATGATGCTGTAGCAATCATTATATTCGTCTCAATTGAACTACTTTCAGAAAAACTCTAAGAAGGCCATTTTGATTTTATGTTAACGCTTGAGTTAGTTTGGCTGCTGGTTAAAGAATTCCTATTTAGCATAGTTATTGGCATATTCTTTGGTCTCTTTACTTCATGGTTGTTCAAATAGTTTAGATTCCTAACCCATTCATGCATTTTGGAGATTAGTATAATTCTATATATGGGATATGCTAGCTTCACCCTTTGTGAAATATTTGAATTATCTGGTGTGTTGAGTGTTTTGATTTCAGGAGTGATAATGGCTCATTATAATTTTTATAATTTATCACCAATAGGAAAGATTTCATCTCAGTATTATTTTAAATATAAATTAGAATAACATTTTAAACCTTGTCACAAATTTGTGAAGCTTTCATTTACATTTACTTAGGTATATCTATTTGGATTGTATCTGGTGATGGAATTTATGGTGATAAACACCCCTAAAGAGTTAATACAAGTTGGACATTCGTATTTTTAGAATTGGCAATTTGCTTCTTTGCAAGGGGAGCTGGAATGTTTATACTTACGATGCTTTCATAATTGTAAAACTTTTTACCATTAATAGATTTATGGGAAGAGATAAGTTTAAGTTAACATTTTGGGAACTGAATATTGTGTGGTTTGCAGGATTGATTAGAGGCTCGATCGCATTTGCTCTTATCTAAAAATTAAAGCCAAAAGACGAAGATAATATTCTTGATGTTTAAAATGTAGAAATAATACAAACTACTGTGTTGTTCATGGTTATCCTAACCACAATTATACTTGGAGGATTAATGCCTGGCTATATTGCGATCAATCTCAAATGGAAAGAATATTATGAATCAAGAAGAAGAGTTTAAGATGGTATCAATAAATCAGATGCCGAAGGAGGAGAATAAATTAGATTCACTTTATTGTCAGGGGTAATTTTATATATTTTATTTTTACTAAGAAAATATAAGGAGGAAAAGGAGAAGATAAGAGAGAAACCAAAAAGAAAACTAAGTTTTAGCTATGGTTCGCTAAATTTGATGAGTCTTTCATTAAGCCTTTTTTTATCCATGATTATGCAATAAGGAAGGAAGAAATTAGATAGTAGAAGAAAAAATATAAGAAATCCATAACTCCATCCTAACCCAGTCATTCAGGAAATTAGTTGAAAAGCTCTGAAGTAGGAATTAGGTAAAAATCTATAGCTATCGGAAATGTAATTGGTGGGCATGGAATGGAGAATTAGTCGTTCAGAAAAAGTGGAGAATAAAGTATGAAGGTAGCATTTAGGACTACACTAAATTCTAAATATATGGGTAACTAAGAAGTTACTCTTGTACTTGATGTGGAGGAACGTAATGATGAATACTAAGATGACTTAAGCAGCTCAATTCAGAGTAATATATCAGGATAGGAGTTAGGTGTTGATAAAAGAGTTATCCAAGAGGCTGATGAAAATGCGGAAGAAGATCGTAAATGACTCAATCCTATGTATTTAAAAATAACAATTCATTAAAAGCTAAGAGGAAATCTTTTATATCTTCTTATTTAAGAATTACTCTGTCTTTTATGTTAGCTTTCACCATTCTCGTTTATTCAAATTCTTTAAGTTCGACTTCTACAAGCTCTAGCCATTTCTTATAAGACTCCTCATCATTTTAGAAGGTGGGCATATTTAATTGTGGAGGTGGCTCCTTGTATGGGCAATAACCTAATTAGGATGCTGCAATTAAAAAGGTGCCCACTAATATCACCCATGGATGGAACACAATTCCTGCATATGTTCTATAGGAATCTAATATCAGTATTTTGATTGTGTGGAATGTATGCTCTTCCTTTGATTTTTAAACACATCTTTTACAAATCACTTCTACATAGTCATTTGGAATTCTAATATCAAAGTCATACTCAATCACTTTTAATATTCTGCTTTCTGCTATGCATAACTTGTTTTAAATGGAAAGCATTAGTGCTTCATTGGCCATCTGAGTTTGCTCTATATTTTGCAAAATTTTGTAATAATTATGGAGGAGCATTCTCATTCTTGGGTCTCCATCTTTGATTTTTTATGCTAATAAAAGCGAAGCAGCAGCAACAATCTATATATAATCTATAAAATTACAAATCTGTCATACTGTAGATAGCATTTATGATGGAAGAAATAATTGCATAAATATACTGCCAAGGTTACAGTGGAATATGAATTTAAGTCTAGCTACGAAGCTAAGTCAATAATGAATTAAGCATTTCCATTCATGAGTTTCTTTTAAACAGCCTCCGATATCTCATATTCTGTATTAATGTTTGTAAAAACATCTTTTTTTTTAATCAATTTCATTAATATAATTTATGAGCACTTACGAGAACCTGCATGTATTTAAAGCACAAAAGTTCATATCATACTTAGATATCACAGAGGGATTTCATCATGTTCCTAACACAAGTTCACTTGATGACATAATGGAAGAGAATTAAACAAACACTGAAACTATTTAAGCTCCTAATCTAGAGCAAAATTAAAATGATCCTCAATCACCTTGTTCCATTAATCTGAAAACTGAGTTATTAGATTAGATCAAAACTAGTTTAGAAAATATTTAAAATTTAGATCATGAAGATTGATATTATTAATTTTTATAAACTTACAATTTCTGATCATGTGATATAGATGCGATTCCATATAATTTAGGCTAATTAAATCATTCACAAAAAGTGGTTTTCCAATAATAAAATTAAATTTAAAAGAGAATAAATGAACTATACTAATAATAGTAGTTTTGAAATTATAACTTTCAAAGGATAAAAATAGATAAAAACATTTATACATCAGATGGGGGCATTCAAATTTATAACTTACGATGATGTTTCGGATTCTGATGGAGAGATCGCAGAAATTTAAATGAATAAAATTTGCAGTATAAAAGAAATGAAACGTGAATCAATGTGCTCAATAAAATTGTTAGATGATGATTCAGAATATGAAAATCCAGGAAGCCCTAACTTAAAACTTGAAAAAACGTGTTCCATCTAATTAGTAGATCCTGAGGAATTTGATGTTATGAGCTCAGTATGTTAAAAAGCTCAGCCTAACACATTCTACTAAAATCCACATGCTCCATACTTCGAGGATTGAGTATAATAGTAGTTTTTATAAATTTACTGAATTTAATAAAATAATATAATAAATTTTTTCAGTGTCATAACTTAAATTTATGTTTTCTTCTGAAGCATATTCTAATGTGTTTAGAAATCAGTAAATCTGTCTTCATCTTAAGTTTCTAAATTATCTTTCTATATCGTTCTATTATTTGACATTTTATTCAAAAGCCTGATTTTTCTATTTAGGGAAATTCTATAGGAGATTCATTATTTGATCAATTATAATAACAGAGAATCTGATAATTTATTATATAGAGATTTAGGATCTTAATGTAAAATTATATAATTTTCAATCGTTTAGTAGAGCTGAAGCTTATTAGGTTTAACACCTTTGTCTTTATGATCTTTGGCTTAAGGCTTATCTAAATTCCCCTTTCAAGGCAGAATTTGAAGTTTTAATGAAAATCTTAGGTTTTAAAGTTCTTGTAGATCTTAAGGATGCACTTTCTTCCTCTGATTCAATTTTATTGATTGTTTCCACTTTGCTATCACTGATATTGAGCAGCTGTTCGAGAATTAACTTTTCATTAGACTTTTTAGTCAAGTGCAACAAACTCATGATTCTTTCATCATTATTTATCAGTAACTCTTATGTGATTGGTTTAAATACCTTTTAGTCGAGTTTTTCGAGATTCGGAGATGAGAGATCTTTCTTTTAGAATATAGATGCAATATAAAAGTTTAGCAACATCTGAATCAAGTTAATTCATATTTTTATTTTATAATCAAAGTTTTCTCCTGAGTTTCTGGTTTAATTCTACATAAGAAGGAGTCTCACTTATAAAATCTGTATCATCCACTTCAAAGTTGTCATAAAATTGCTAATCTACCTCCATAGGTTCTGGATTTTATTCTAATAAGGCTTGAGCATCTATATATTGTTTTAGTCTAATAATGACACAATTCAAATCCTCAGATGGCCTCCATTTTTCTAAACAATCTAAGATGATCTCTTTCTAATCTATCACAATCTAAGGTGCCTAAAATGGATAATCAGGTGATATAATGATGAAGACTTATTTAGTATTTTGATTGAAAGTCGGTTGTATATTGAATTCTAATATCCAATTTCTATTCCTCTTATCTATCTAGATTGGTTTTATATCCAAGACTTCTAAGTCGATGTTTAGTCTTTTTTCGAAGGGCTATGTGCAATATTTATAATTGACAAACATCATAAATTATTGAATTAAACTTAGCTCATAAATACCAAATATATTAATGATAATTTGAATATTTCCATTGATTAGTAAATAAAATATAAATATATCAAGGAAATCATGAATTTATGAAATCATCTATCATAGCATATGCGGCAGATGGATTATCTGAAGGCGCCATATGTCCAGCTCTATATAATTGCACAAAATTGAAATTATTATATTTTTTAGCCCATCCAGCAGGTTCAATATTTCCTGTTTTCAAATTTAGTGCCTTAAATATTTATTTTGGCTGCTTTTTCCATTCATCAATTCCCATCCACTTTAGTTAATTAATCCATGATTGCTGACCTAACAATATATTGTATAATACCTGCAGTATTGACAATATAATCTAACTAACCATTATAAATTAATATTTTAATTCCTTGATATAGTAGAAACTCAAACTCCTTCTATTTTGATTTTGCCAAATCATCATAAAATCCAACATATAAATCAGGATTACACTCTTATATTTTAATTTCGTTTGGAACTTTGAATTATGTTCTATATTCTTCCAAAAATTTCAAATAATAGTTTTTTGGCTAGGGTAGATATTTTTGATAATTATACTCAATCATTCCTCCTGAAAACTTACTCAAATAATCCTAGCCAGCTATAAAGTCAAAGATAGTGGTAGCTTTTGAGTATTCATTTGATAAAATATCCTTTTGTGACTGAGTCTAGTATTATTATGTTTGATCCCTTCTATAATTATCAACAACTCCAATAGTATACAAATATGATCCATAAAAGGCAACTTATTTCAAAGGGTTGGTCCATCCATCTCCAATAGCAATACCAGCAAAATTTATAGCAATATTTGATTTCAACAACTAAGTTGCAAAAACAGGTATAAAGTGGCCTGCAAAGCTTTCCCCAAATATGTAAAATTTAGTCTTCGAAAATTAGGGTCTATTCTAAATAAATAATCTCATAAATTCTACAAAGTATTCTCCCGCCTCTTCTGAACTTGTAACAAATGATGATGAGTTTGAATAGCTGAGTCCTGTATTGAAAGGTTAATCAATAAATATTTGATGTGTAATATTATTCCAGCTATATTCCTATAATATAATAATTAAAATACTCTTAATTATATATCGAGATTATTCTCAAAATTTATTACAAAAGGACCTATTTCATCATAATTTCCTATCTAAGAAGTGCAACCTGGACCACCTTAAAGCCAAACAGCGAATGAATCTTAATCACTGACATCAGCAAGTTATTGAGTACCATTCTTAAGAATCAGATGATAAAATAGTTTATTTGTTGTTTATGGTTTGGAGTTCAGTTCAATATAACCAGTTTCTGTGTAAAATGGTAATTTTACTCCAATTTTGTCTCCAAAGAATTCTCTAATAGCAAAATAATTACATGTCTAATCAACAAATTCAAAACCATATGCACATATAAATAGGAAAAATAAATTCATTAATTTTTATAATTATTCAATTAGACCATTTATTATTAACAAAATTATCAATCATAGCAAATGCTGCTGTAGGGTTATCTGATGGGACGATATGGCCAGCTCGATAGACGGTTGCATAGTAGAAATTTGCATAATATTTATAAGACCCTTAAGTTTCAATCTATCCATTAGCAGGGTTTAGAGCAGTGAAAATTTGTTTTGGCTGTTTTTTCCATTAGTCAATACCTTACCATTTCATCTAATTAATCCAAGCTAATACACCTAGGAAATAATAATATATTACCAGGAGTATTTACTCTATAATCTAAATGTCCCTAATAAATAAGCACTTTATATCCTGCATTTAATATTTCTTCATACTCCTTTACTCTAGGTGTTAAAGCATCTACAAGAAATGCATTTGTAATAGTCTCATTTCTATGAACAAATTTTAAACCTGATGGGGCCTCGAATTGAATCAAATATTTATTGACAAAATTAACATAAGCAAAATCTGATGGTCCATATTATTGAATATTATTTGGATTCATTCCACCAGTAATTTTATCGAAGTTTATTTAATTGAACTCATTCAATGATGTCTTATAATCTTTAGCTAATAATGCTGACAAACTCTTTGTGGTTTGTGTTTAGTAATAATTCTTTCCATAATCATCAATCACTCCAGAGCTATATAAAAAACTACCAAAAGTTCCTGATTAGCTAAATGCATCAGCCAAACCATTCCCAACAGCTATACCAATGAAATTAGTCAGTTTGAGGGCATCTGATTTGATGAATGCATCCACAATCGTAGGTATGAAGTGGCCTCCATAACTTTCACCTATAATGTAGAATTTTGTTTTTGCAAATTCCTTCCTATTTGTAAAAAATTCTTAGATAAACTTAACGAAGTAATCAGCAGCAATATCTGAGTTATTGATCTTCTCAGTTGAATCTGAATAACTTAAACCCGTACCAAAGGGCTAATCCACAAACATTAGATGAGCAATCTTATTCCACCTATATTCCTTAATAATGAAATTATATTACTCTGAGGGATACTGTAAATTTAGAAGAGTCTTTTGGATCAGTCTCTATGGAAATCGGACCGATTTCTGCATAGTTTCCATATTAGCTAGTGCATCCAGGCCCACCGTTCAACCATATCGCAAATGTGTCCTCATCCTTCACATCAGTTTGGTGACCCCATCTTTTAGAAATAAATGATAAAAATATTTGTTAATAGTTCCTAATTTTCCATCTACTCCTACATAACCTGTTTCTGTATAGAATGGCAATTCCGTTATATTTAACTAATCCTTAAAGAAATCTAGTGCCTCTATGTATAATTTTACTTGTTTAGTCTTTGAATGTGAAGCTTTTGGTGAAAACCAACAAAGCATATAGGAATAAAACAAGAATTTTATTCATAATTTAAATTTTCTACAAATAATTTTGAGATTTCTATTAACAGTTAAGTTTTATTAATTTCTTAGAATTTTTTTATTGATATTCTAAAGAAGTGCTCAAGATCGTATAAAATTAGAAAAATATATATTCTAAAACTAATGTTCTTAGCTTAAGAGGTTTCAAATATTTTTAAGTTCTGATGGCATAAACAATTTTAAAATTGTAATCTTTCCTAACGAATTTTTTTTAACTGCTCAATTAGTAATATCAAGAAGAATTTACAAAAATATTATATTTATAAATTTTTCTCTGTAGCAGGATAATCGCATATATAATAATTAAAAAAAATAAATTCAAGATAATTTTAATTATTTTTAGTGATTTTCAATTAGGGGGTACTATTTCATACTTTAGAAATAGGTTCAAATAATTTTGGTTGAACGTGGTCAAATAAGGAGAGAATGTAAGAAATAGTTACATTAATATTAATAGAAATAAATATAAATCATAATAAATATTAAAAATTTATCTTATCTTAGATAATCATCACGGTTAATCAATTTACCCATTTATCGTTAACAAAACTGTCAATCATAGCAAATGCTCCTGTTGGGTTATCAGTTGGAACCATGTGACCAGCTCGATAGACGGTTGCATAATAGAAATTTGCATAATACTTGTAAGACCCTTAGGTTTCAATCTATCCAGTTTCAGGATTAAGAGCAGTGAAAATATTTTTGGGTTATTATTTCCATTAATCTAGACCTTTCCATTTCATCTGATGAACCCAAGCCAATACACCTATGATATTGTTTTAATAGTACCTGCAGTATTTACTCTATAATCTAATTGTCCATTATAAAGGAGGACCTTATATCCTGCGGTTAATATTTCCTCATATTCTTTTACTCTAGGTGTTAAGATATCGACAACAAATGCATTTGTAACTTCCTCATTTCTCTGAACAAATTTTATATCTAAAGGAGCTTCAAATTGACTCAAATATTTTTACACATATGGAATATATGCCATATCTAGATATCCATAGATTTAAATGTTGTTTGGATTCATTCCTCCAGTTATTTTATCAAAGTTTATTTAATTGAATTCTTTCACTGATTTCGAATAATCCTTAGCTAATAATGCTGACTAACTCTTTGTAGTTTGAGTTTAGTAAAAGTTTCTTCCATAATCATCAATTACTCCAGAACTATACAAAAAACTCCCATATGTTCCTGTTTAGCTAAATGCTTCAGTCCAACCATTCCCAACAGCAATGCCAATAAAATTAGTCAGTTTGAGGGCATCTGATTTGATGAATGCATCCACAATCGTAGGTATGAAGTGGCCTCCATAACTTTCACCTATATAGAATTTTGTTTTTGCAAATTCCTTCCTATTTGTAAAAAATTCTTATAGAAACTTTATGAAGTAATCAGCAGCCATATCTGAATTAGTGATCTTCTATGTTGAGTCTGAATAGCTTAAACCTACATTAAAGGGTTAGTCCACAAAGAGTAAATGGGCGATCTTATTCCAACTATATTCCTTAAAAAAAATGAATTTATTTTACTCGCAAGGATATTATCTACTTAGAAGAGTCTTTTGGATCAGTCTTAATAGAGATTGGACCTAATTCAGCATAGCTTCCGAATAAGCTTGTACATCCAGGTCCCCCATTCAACCATATAGCAAAATTATCATCCTCCTTCACATCACTCAGTTTTTTAACACCATCTTTCAGAAATAAGTGGTAAAATAATTTGTTAGTAGATCCTAATTTACCATCCAATCCTACATACCCAGTTTCTGTATAGAATGGCAATTCTGTTATATTTAACTAACTCTTGAAGAAATCTAAAACTTAAATATGTATATCTTACTTGTTTAGTCTTTGAATGTGAAACTTTTTGTAAAAACCAACTAAGCATATATAAATAAAACTAAAATTTTATTCATAATTTAAAGAGGTTTTTTTTGAAATTTTTTTTAAAAATAATTAATGAGATTTTGAATAATTATAATTTTTTTCTTACGATAAATATAAAACAAGAATAGATAAAAATATTTTTGTATTTGTTGGTAGAGATCATGAACTACTGAGGTATTTTTTTATTCATTTTTATTGAATATGCTCATGTAGGGGAAAATGTAACTAATTGGTATTTTTTAATTAAACAAATGTATTCAATTATTAAAAAGTTAAGAATTTATATTATTTTTAATACTCATTATATCAATTTTTCCATTTGTCATTAACAAAACTGTCAATCATGGCGAATGCTGCAGTTGGGTTATCAGTTGGAACCATGTGACCAGCTCTGTACACAGTGGCATAAAAGAAGTTGGCATAAAATTTATATGATCCTTAGGTTTCAACTTATCCAGTGGCAGGGTTGAGGGCTTCAAATATATTCTTTGGCTATTTTTTCCATTCATCGATGCCTTACCATTTGATATGATTGATCCAAGTTAATGCGCCTTAATTATATATTTAAGACAATACCTGGAGTGTTTACTATATAATCTAATTATCCGTTGAATAAGAGAACCTTCAATCCTGCATCCAATACTTGCTTTAGGTCTTCTACTCTATCTTATGAGATATCAGCTACAAATTTCTCATACATTTATCCATTTCCTTAAGAGAATTTCAATCCTTTTGGTGCTCCAAATTAAGCAAGATTGTCATTGATGAATTTTCCATATTACGAATCGCCACCCAAATAATCCTAAATATTGTAGGGACTCATTCCTCCTGTAACTCTCTCATAATCATCACCTCCTGATACGTCGTCGAATTTCCTCGTAGCTGTGACGTAATCTTTGGCTAATATTGCCGATTGAGATTTAGCGACTTCTGCCCTGAATAGATCTCTCCTATAATCGTCTACAATTCCTGCAGCATAGAGATATGATCCATAATAGGCTACTTAATCGAAGGGTAATGTCCATCCATCACCGATAGCAATACCAACAAAGTTTGCTAATTTTAGGGCATCTGATCTTAAGAAGGCTGCTGCAATTGCTGGAATATAATGTCCTGCATAACTTTCTCCGAATATATAGAATTTTGTTTTGGCAAGTTCCTTTCTATTTGTGAAGAAACCTTCAAGGAATTTGACAAAATATTAGGCTGCTGTGTCAGTATTATTTACTAATTCTGTTCCATTTGAGTAACTCAAACCTACGTTGAATGGCTAATCCACAAATAGCTGATGAGATATTTTATTCCAGCTGTATTCCTTAGATATGGATTAATAATATACTCTTAGTTTGAAGACTTGCTTTTTGGTTTTTGTATCATATGTAATAGTGATTGGTCCTAATTCTTCATAATTACCAAATTGACTTGAACTTCCTGGACCACCATTAAGCCATAAAGCAAATGAATCCTCTTCCTTCACATCAGCAAGCTTAGTGACACCGTCCTTGAGGAACAAGTGATAAAAATATTGATTGTTTCCGCCGATAGGTCCATCGACTCCGACAAATCCTGTTTCCGTGTAGAATGGTAAATCAGCTCCTAATTTTTCTTTGAAAAAGGCTAATCATAATTAATAACAAAGCTTACCAGTCTAATCTTTGGGCTCAAAGCTTTTCGATAAGCTGATCAAAACCAAAAGACTCAATATAAAGAATTTATTCATAAATAATGTATTAAATGACGAAATTTATAAATGAGATAAGAATACCATCAAAAGAAAGGAGAATTGCATTATTAGAATTTAAATATTTGATTTTATTCTCAAACATTCTTAAAGTTTCACGATTTTATACTCATTATATATATTATGTAAAATAAAAATCATCTCGGAACTTTATCACTTTTTATTGATGCAGAATCAATTTACTAGTCTCCAGCACCTGAGAAAAATAATAATAGAAGCAGTCAGAAATACAAAAGCCCTGTGACGGATTTGAACGATGATAAATCCAGAATACCAGAGAGTGTATTCTTGGAGAACATCAGTAGATATAAGGAACAATTCAACTAACTGACCAATAAAAGAAAGAAAAAGTTAAGTTTGTCTTTACCATAAAAAAGTAAAGAGATTTAATAGGTCTAACAGCAGAAATATGCAACTCCGTAATCTCCATCCTATCTTTGGTTATTTAATAAAAGAAATGTTTACAATGACGAAATAGATCCATCAAGGTATTATTTCATCGATATACTACTAGACTTAAAAGAAATCATTAGCTATTGAGAACATTAAATCAAATATAATAAAAACGATCGAGAAATAAGGGATTGATAGATGATTCTAGCTTTTTAAGGCTGGTAAATGATTTTAAAGATGAAACAGAGGAAAGATAAAAAGAGAGATAGCAATAAATAGACCTACATGAAAAATATGCAAGAAAGTATGTATTATTTCCATAAAGTAATATATCAATTTAGTAGAGGATATTAAGTTGAGGAAGAATAGTCAATAAAGATCGAAAGATAAATTTATAATCTAAAGATTTCCTTAATACAAATGGAGCAAGTCTCGAGGTTATAATTTTTAAACTCCGTAAAACTCAAGGAAATATGAGCATGATGAAAAGAATAGCTCATATTATATTGATCGTATTAAGAGTGAGTAGAAATCGAGAAATTATGAGTTAAGTTTAGAGCAGATAGCAAGTGAGATAATTGAAAATATTAAATGAAACAAATTATAAAATTAAATGATGCTTAGCAGAGAATGATGAATCTCATAGAGCATGGAAATAATCTTGTTATTTCTACTTATCCTGGCTGGGGTAAGACATTGCTATCATCAGTAAGCATTATTTTATAAAGAAAGATTGCGGCCTCTCAAATTAAGAAAACAATAATATTTCAACCAACGAAAGAATTATGCATTTAGACATACAAACAAATTAGACAGTTTAATGATTCAATAAATGTATCCCGTATTGGATCACTATAATTTGTATCACCCGTAGTCGAATTGTTAGTATTGATGAAAGATCTAATTAGAGTGACAAAGAATTCAATGCCAAAACTGGTCATGAGGCGATGCGTACAGAAATAATGAATAGTTATTTAAGGAAAGGATAGAATTGGAATAATGTAGATGTGATTGTGACAACCCCTTAAATGCTAATGACTGATATTAAAGATGCAAACTTAATTATTATTGATGAAGGCGATTTATAAATGAAGTATATTTTATAATTACTATCTAGCGACCCTGAGATTATGGGGAAGATAGAAAAGCATTTCAAGCAAATCTAATACTCTCAATTAATTATATTTTCAAGCATACCTTATTTCAAACCAAATTTTAAACACTATAGCACCAAAAATATTATGAAACTACCAGATGATGTTTAGTTTATGAATAAAGATCTAGAATTATATTTAAATGATCGAAAAACAATTGTTTTTGTGGATGATCCAGAGAAAGCTGAATAATTTGCAAAATTACATGATGGTTTTGCGTATCATTCAAAATAAAGTTCTGAATAAAGAATAAGCACATTAATTGAATTTCAAAATACCAAACATGGGTATCATATTTTTAATATAAGAACATTATTTTCAACTGCTCTAGGATCTCGAGGTTTAGATTTTTAGGATGTAGATCAAGTTATTGTTTATGATTTGCCTGAATCATATATGACACTATACTTGTAATTAGGTAGATTGAGAAAACATGATGGATCATGTATTTATATTATCTTAATTTAGTAATTGTTAATCTCAAAAATTCGGAGGATTCTGCTAGGTATAATAAATTTGAGAAGGAAAATTTTACATAAGAAAAGCATGTAAATTATATTTGATTATTATGAATAAATAAAATGATGATAATTAAATTCCAAAAGTTGACAAGAAAATATAAAAGGCACAAAAAATATATTGCATTACTAAAATGAAGCCCTTAGTTAAAGAATACAAAATATAAAATCAGATTATAAAACTCATTCATCAATATGCCCTAGATGCTTAAGATGTTAACAAAATCAATTTTAGTGACAATAAGTTGACTGAGAACTAATTGTGTTAAATTAGAAAGGAAATGAATGACAAAGTTGAATAATAACTTGCCTCCCTAATGAAATTTAGAGATTATTAAACATTTTAATTCATAGTTGATAGAATTAAACTATTAGACGAACCATATCAACAGTTTCAAAAGCTGTCCAAATCAAATTCACCCTAATTGTTAGCTATTTATCAAAATTTTATGAAAATACAGAACATCTTATAGTTTTTTGAAGACTATACAGATTAGCTAATCAATTTATATTATAATTTATCATTGATAGATTAAAGATTGATTATATTGAAAATATAGAATTAACTAAACAATATTTCGAAATAGGTAATTGAATTATTATAGCCTATAAATGATAAGCAGCCTAAATCTCAAGTTGAGATAGTTAACAACCAAAGAGAAGAAATGAGAAGGCAAATTAACTAAATTATCCAAATTTAAAGTACCCTAAATAAGGAAATTATTTAATTGAAAGAGTAAGAGTATAGTATAGGTGTAGATCTATAAAATTGTATTATTAGCAAGGATGCATAAACTTAATAAATAAAAAAAGGTTAGTTGGAGGAAATTTTATTTTAGGTAGATGAAAAAGCTAAAAGAATTTCTTAATTGAAGTAATAGAAATAATTGTTACAAACATAATTTGAACAAACTAGTCTATAAGCCTTAAAATTACAAGATTAGAAAAATCAGCTAAAACCAAGAATAAATGAATACTAGAGGTAATATATGTAGATTCTAAAACAAAAAGAGGAATCTGATTAATTATTCAAAAATAGTAAATCAGAAGGAATTATATAACTAAACTTTAGAATCTTATAAATATAAGATTAAAGAAATATTAAATTAGTAAACTATTACATTCAATTATAATAATGGTAATTTAGTGTTTAAAGAATTTGCAGCCAATGAGATTTATATATGCTATTTTGGTGAAGATTCAACCTCTCATTTAGAAAATTTAATATAATGTCACCATAAAATAGTGGAGACATTTATAAAAAGTAATTAGTTGTCTAATGTCTAATCAAATGTTATCGCATTAGATAACAACAATTTAAGTGATATTGAAGAATTTTATGAGAAAAAGAATAAACTGGATATTCAAATCATTTAATTATATTTAACTTAAAAGCAAAGAATCTAGAAGGAGACACATAATTGATTATTTTAAGAAATAAAATTTCATTTAAAATTAAACATTCCATTTCTTAATAAGTATCTTAATGACCATGGATATCTGCCACCATTCTCATCATAGCTAACCTTCCATGTCCAATAAGTCCATCCACCATGAGAATTATTGACTGCTGCAATGAATCTGTCAATAAATTATTTGAATTTATTGTTATCATTGAATGGTGCTGCCTCAGTTGTACCGACACTCCATTCTCCAATGAACATCCAATTACCAGTCCATTATTTGATGGAGGAACTTACGCCATCGACTCCAGCATACATTATTTAATCTTCATTCTAACCTTCGAATCCCCAGATAAGATATTTATGCCATTCGTGCCACATGTTGAAATAGGCTGGGTATGGTGCAAAGTCTTAGAAATGCTAGTTATCCTATTAGTAGAGGAGTGGAGACACAGAAAGGATGCAATCGTTTCCTGTACTTCTGATTTCTCTGATTGCTGTCTCATAATAGGCTTTCAAAGTAGGTTCGTCAGTTGATCCAGATGGTTCATTTAAGAGACCAATACCTAAAAAGGCTGGGTCGTATCTGTATCGATCTGCTAGAAATACTGCAAAGTCTACTGTATTTCTGACATTTTCTGGGTATTGAGCCCAATATGTCTTACCTGGATCAGGGGCTGCACTGTGATCGTTTCCATTTTGTGAACCTTTGGCAGCATGAATACTGATCAGGACAGCAACATTGTGATTTAATGCCCAATTTTTAATTAGGGTATCTAGGTATTTCAAGGCACCTGGAGCAAAGGTTTACCATGAATTTCCACCAGTTTTATCGAAGCCTGCTAACCAATAACCAACAGGAACTCTAACTGTATTTAATCCAAATTTGGCTATCTCGATGATATCCTTCTCTGTGATCCATTAGCTTCTATGTTGTTCGAATCTCCAGTCAGCATCCCCATGACCTCTATGAGTCATCAATGCATATTCTCCCCTATTGTTGATGTCGTCAGAAACTCCTGCCCAAATGACAGAGTCTGAAGTCATCCAATGTTCTGCAACTAGCCAACCTCCTAAGTTTACACCTTTGCTTTGAATCTTGCCGTATCGAATGTCAGTCTACACATGAGCGTAGACTCCTAATATGACGAACGCAATTAATAATGACATAATAAATTAATGGTAAATCTTATCCCAAAATTAGGTGATATATGTAATTAAAAAATTAGAATATTATTCCTTACTTAAATCTTATTGATCATATTTGAATTTTTGATAAATAATTACATTTGAATTTTATCCAATGACAATATTTTATAAATGATATTATATATTAGTTATTCGTAGTTTTAATGCTAAAAACAAGAATAAGAAAATGAAACTTTAATATTTAATGAATCAGATTTAGAAATAGATTCACTAGGAGAGAATATAGAAACTGAACAAGAAACCAATCAATAAAGATGGTAAGTATGTTGCATATTGGGTTCAGAATAGTCAACGATCTATCTACAACCATGCATTGGAATATGCAATTTTAGAAGCAAACAAATTAGAAAGCCCTCTATTTTGCTTTTTCGGACTGACGCCTTACCCTAATGCTAATGCAAGACCCTACTAATTTATGATTTAAGGACTTAAAGAATTATAAGAATAATTAAAGAAAAGAAATATCGACTTCTATGTCTAATTAGAATCACCTGATGAATTTGCAATCAAGGTGTCAAAGAATGCTAAACTATTAGTAGTTGATAGAGGCTATATGAGAATTTAAAAATTGTGGAGAAAGAAAGTTGCTGATACCGTTGATTGTGAATTTACATAAATTGAGACAGATGTTTTAGTTCCTGTAGAGAGTGCCAGTACTAAAGAGGAGTTTGCAGCTAGAACTATTAGACCTAAAATAACCAATTTAATAAGCTATTTTGCTGTATAACTTAATAGTGAACCTTTATCGATAATCAATAAAAAACCATTTTTTGATAGTATCGATTTAACTGATATTGATGGCTTGATAAAGCAACTAGGTGTTGATATGTCAGTTAAGCCTGTTAAGGAGTTTGTTGGAGGAGAATTAGAAGCAAATAAGAGATTAGATGAATTCCTAAATAAAAAAATTAAAAATTATTCCGAATAAAGAAATGACCCATCTATTGATGGTACGTCTAATTTGAGTCCTTATTTGCATTTCGGCATGATCTCACCTTTGTACATTTATCTCGAAACTATAAAACGAGTTAAGAAAGATGAGAATAGAGATTCATTTTTGGAAGAGTTAATAATAAGGAGGGAATTGTCAATGAATTTCGTAAACTACAATCCTAATTATGATAAATTTGAGTGTTTACCTGATTGGGCTATAAAAACATTAGAAGATCATAAAAATGATCCAAGACCCTACAAATATACTTTGGAATAGTGGGAGAAGGCGAAGACTCATGATCCTTTTTGGAATGCTGCTTAAAAGTAGGCGATTACTACAGGAAAAATAGCAGGATACATGAGGATGTATTGGGGAAAGAAAGTTATTGAGTGGAGTTCAACACCTCAAGAAGCTTATAAAACTCTTGTGTATTTAAATGATAAATATCATTTAGATGGGAGGGACCCTAATGGTTATGCAGGTGTGGCATGGTGTTTTGGTAAACATGATAGGCCTTGGACAGGAAGAGCAATATTTGGAACTGTGCGATTTATGATTGATACAGGCTTGAAAAGGAAATTTGACACCTCGAAATACGTAATGTTAACAAATAAGTTGAAATGAAATAATAATATATATATAAATGTCAGATCATATGCAAAACTTGTTGAGTAAAAAGACGACCTTCGACTAAAAGTATTAGGTATGTGAAAGAAAATATAAAATTAGGAAATGAGAGCTATGTTGATATAATTGGCATAACAAAATGATAATTTACAGAGGAGCCTTGATTTAGAGTTAGATTATGACGCTATGAAGGTGTTGACCCTGCAAAAAGAAAAGACGTATTTATAATATTCCAATAACTAGAAAGAAGATAATAGATGATATTATGATTCTTAGTTAGGATATGGAAAAAAGTGCCAAAGCCTATGAGCAGAGAAGTTAGATGAAAACTATTAAAACATCAGTCAATAAAGAGTTAGATAGGAATAAATTGATTATAAGGGAGATTTCAAAGAAATCCATAGTTTAGGAATATAATGATGATGAAGAGGAATAATAAGCACATAAGTATTATTTGAAATATAATTAAGCTAAATGAATAGAGTGTTTCCTAGCTATGTTTAGAAGGAAGACCATATAAGTGAGGAATAATAAATATAGAAGGAATAGATGCAATAATTAAAATAATATTAGACAAATTTAGATAATTATATTATTAAGGAGAATTAATAAGATTTAGATCATCTATAGATTAAAACTGAATAATTGAATTTACTTGTTAAGGAACTAGGAATTAAGACTCATGAATAAGGTAATTCCATATATTTATTCTACAGATGAATAGTTCGAAATTATT
This sequence comes from Paramecium bursaria, assembly GCA_016759055.1. NCBI lineage: Eukaryota > Ciliophora > Oligohymenophorea > Peniculida > Parameciidae > Paramecium > Paramecium bursaria. The sequence continues at coordinate 101,752 of VMTU01000403.1, forward strand.
ACTAAGGATTTATTGACTACCAAAAAGAATGTTGAAGGAGCAAATTAAGAGATAAGAGAGGCTTAATAGACTTAGTAGTAGAGAAGTAAGAAATTCCAAATATTGGCACTTCTTGTTGCGATATTTATAACTGGAGTGTTGGGGACATTTGTTTATTTGAAATGATGAAAAAAAAATACTTATATAGAATACTTATAAAAAATAAATTAAAAAAAATTATCAAAAATATATCAAAATGGGTTAGGTATGTTATAGGGATATAGATGAAAATAAACTATCAAATGGACCTCTCAAATCTGAATCAGTCCAAACATAAATGAATAAAAAGTATATAATTTATTTTTGATTTAAAGACCTATATCTAGTGATGATACAACTAAAAAACCTGCATAGACGATTACTGAGGATTCTGATTTGAGGTTGGAATAAGATGAGTTTAATAATCTGTCTAAAGATAACACTGAATAGTTAGATGTAATTGAATAGCGCAAAACTCTGTCAGAATAAAACTAAAAAATTGGAATTGAATCATTTAGATTATTAAAACTTTTAGGTAAAGGGTCATTCGGAAAGGTGATGCTTGTTTAGCATAAGGGAAACAGTATTCAATTATGAATTATTTAGAGAAATAATTTGCAATGAAGGTCTTATTGAAGAAGAATATTAAAAATGATAGACAAAAGCGTCATACGCAAACTGAAAGAATTATATTAGAGACAGCGTCAAGTGACTTCTTAGTAAAATTGAGATATGCATTCTAAAGTCCCCATAAATTATATTTGGTTGTAGACTACATGCAAGGTGGAGAGTTATTTTATCATTTGAGAAAAATTCATCGATTCAAAGAAGATATAGCTAGATTTTATGCGGCCGAAATACTTCTTGGAATAACTTATATGCATGAAAACAATTTCATATACAGAGATCTTAAACCAGAAAATATCCTTCTCGATGCTTAAGGCCATGTTAAATTGACAGATTTCGGATTATCTAAAATAGTGATTGATGATGATCCACTAGCCACCAGTCTCTGTGGAACACCAGAGTATCTTGCACCTGAAATACTAACAACAAGTATATATAAAATTTATTATAAGAAACGGGATATGATAAAACATGCGATTGGTGGAGTTTCGGTGCACTACTTTATGAAATGCTGGTGGGAGCGCCTCCATTCTATAGTGAGAACAAGAAAGAAATGATTAGAAAAATATTGACATAATAAATTCCATATCCTGGATTTTTGTCAAGCAAAGCAAAAAGTTTACTACAAGAATTACTTGTCCTGGATGTAATTTATCTATAATATAAATTAATAGCCCAAAAAAAGATTGGGATCATAAAATGATGGCTATGATATAATGGAACATGAATTTTTTGCAGAAATGAAATTTTCAGACATTGCCGAAAAGAAAGTAATGATAATTTATCACACAAATAGATAAAGCCACCATATGAATTCGATTAGAAGGATTTAAAATATTTTGATTAAGAGTTGACAAAATAACTTGCCAAAGATACTCCGGTCAATGGAACTTTGGTGCCGTAATATTAAAACTTCTCCAATTTTACTTACGTACAGAAGGATATGGCTGTAATTTAAGAGGTCCCAAATAAATGATTAATAAATAATTTAAATAATGTTATTATATAAGCCTTTGTTATTTAGATTAGCTAATCAAAATAGATGTTGGTTACCTCTCGTAGTTGTGAACCTTAAATGGTCCAACCATAATTTATACCTATTTGAGGACGGAGATGATATTGATGATGAAGAATAGAAGGATAAAAATACTAAGGAAACAGAGGAGAAAAAGGATGATAAGAATGATAGTGATTCCAGTGATGATGAAGATAGTGGAGGAAGGATGATTCCTGTTATTGAGATAATAAAAGGGATCTTCCCTAGAATATTTAGGCCGAGTGCTGAGTGAATTAAAATATTAAAAAAAAAGAACTATATATATGAAATCTGTTTAATTTGGGTTACCGAGACCAAAAACAGCTATCAACTTGACGTCCCATGAAACTCTTTCTGGAAATTATACGCTGAATGATACAAAAGTGTTATCAAAATTAGTGGATAAAAATTCTGGATATTTCGATCATGCATAAGATTAGTGTAAATGTGCCATATGCATATGTGGATTACATAAATGCAAAGAGAGGGAATTGAAAGAGTAGAAGGGAATGCCCACTCTGAGTGAATATCAGAAGCAGTATATAGAGAAATCATCGTCTAAAAATAAATAAATTCTGTAACCAGAGGAATATAAAGATAGTTATTAAATGAAGTTCGAAACAAATAATAGAGTAAAAATAATAAATAATATTAAATAGTTAGATTATGTTGAAAAGAAACAACGTCCATAAACTTCGATGAAGTAAAAAGCATAAACTTTTTTAACTCCATTTCATGCAGCATCTACTTATTAGTTAACACACATTAATATGCCAGAAAGTAGAATTATAATAATAATCCAAAGCTGAAAAAGTCGATATAATTCCATAAAATTTTACAACCGTTATGAAGGAGTTAGAATTCATAGGTGATACAGAATATAGAAGAACTTATAAGGCTGCTTCTTAAGGGAGGAAGGATCCTTTTATCAATTTTGGTGCACATAGCAGTTTTGGGTAAATTTATAATTTATAATTACAGTAACCCAATTTCTTCTTAATTACCATTTTATGGGATATCATCGACTCATAAGAGTTTTAGGCCATTTAAGGGTAGGGCATTGAAGCCTGAGAAGTCAGAGGCTAGCATTAAGCAAACTCCATCTTTTTATGGATAGTTTACAACTACTGCTTAAAGAGACTTTACATTAAAGGGGAGATCATTATGTCCAGCTAGAGGTTGATTAAAATATATATTAGAATTTTAATTGTTTTTCAAGAGTTTAAAAAAAAATCATAATTCAAACTGATTTATTGCGGGGTATAATAAATCTCTGTTGCAAAACGACTCCAAATAATCATTCATTCCGATCATATTTTCTTAAACCTCGAAATGGTCCATTTCTTTTTTGTGATTGATATTGTGTTTGATTTGTTCTATTAAATCGTAGGAGTATTCCTTGTCAAGCAATGTCATATATTTGATTTGGATCTTATGAGTTTTGGAGATTAGCGTTAATACATCCTTTCCTTCAGTTTTCTCGATTACGAGCTTCTGGTAGTCTACATAGTTTGGAAGAATCCCTTTCTATTGGTAGGTTTAAAGATTAGTCTGCTTCAACTCATTATCGCAGACCCATAAGATTATTTAAGTTGTGTGGGGAATTTATGCGATAACTCCCCTGAATTGATTGTTCTTTTCGGTCACGTATACTTCCTCGAGTCCGAAATAGGAATAGACGCCTCGGAGTGCAATCAATAAAATAATCATTGATAAACGTGTTTGAGAATTAATATCATTGGATTAACTTTTGTTTTTCCTCCTAGTCTTCTATTTCATTATTTTTTGGCTCCTATATGAGGTGGGCCCATGGTAGGGGCAAAATTAGAAAAATACTCGTAACCAGTATAAATATCCATAAGTTTTCAAAATGTTTCTCTGTAATTCCCATTCGGTACAATAGGAGGTTTCCTGCTTATCCTCCTAAAAGCTATCCGAAATTCATAGTCGCCATCAACATAGCGTACATAGTGGCCTCGATGTTCTTTGGACAGATTTTACAGGCGAATACTAAAATAGGCAACATATTCAATTCTCCTACCAATTAGAGCATAATGGAGTCTCCCAAACAGAAAAATCTATCATTTATTCCTAAATGCACATTATATCGGGTAACTAGAATTATGGTAGTCAGATAGGAGAAAAAGTACATTATGGTGGTTACTACAAAAATATTTTAAAATTTGACATCTTTCAGATAAGTCTTATAAATAAATATAGCAACTAAGGTGCCCATGCAATACATGAATTTTAATTATCCCATAAAATTGGGAGTGAAGTGCAGCACTTCAGTATAGAAGTAAAACATAATTTGACTGCTTGAGGGAGCCATCATAAATGCGAGAATCAATAAAACTGGCCCTTAATATTATTATCAATTTACTAATAAATTCTAGGATCTTAAAAGAATTTCCAAAATATTCTCAGCACATCTTTAATTCCTAACTAGCTTTAAATATTGTCATTTTCCTTCAAAAAGAGTGATAAAATAGCCATAGTAAATGGGAAGATTGAATTTATTATAAAAACTATGTATAAAATTAAATTTATTACTTTAACTCTTATTTAGGTGCATCAGTAAAAGTCCTGAAAAATATGCACTGAATATTCCACCGACTGCCTTGAACCCAAAGAATATTGAAACATTTTTAGAAGCATGTTGATTTGTCGATTATTCAACCATAAGGGCTTCTAAAATATTTAGAAGACCAATTCATACCTCCGACGACATTACAAACACATATAGACGTTGATATCATGGTTAATAAGCCAACTGTGAGATATATGTTTTCTTATCCATAATAGGACATAAGTATCCAACCAAATCCACTTGCACATCCAAAAATAACAATATAAGCCTTTCGTTTTGAGCCAAATATTGCAAATGAATCAGCCATAATTCCCCAAACAGGCTTGATTATCCTGAGTTTGATAGGATATGTTACCATGGTATTGCAGTTATGCCAACAAACAATCCCATCATAGATGGAGATAATTTAAATTAATCCTTGTAGAGATATTGAATCGATAGATCTGCCAAATGTTGGACTCCTTATGAGAATGCAACTAATCCAACAATCAATTGTGTTAGGTTCAAATAAGTATTTTCTTTATGCATATATAAAAACGATATAATATATTTATCATTTATATTTCTAGATAAGTTTGTGGTGTTCTTCTGATCTTTCTGCCAAAGTGATCATCAAACTTTGTTTTTAATGTTATAGTGTTTCGAGTTCCTTCTTTATTACTTTATATTCCTTATCAAGTAGGTGATACTTTAGTTCGTATTAGTTTTGTTGATCCAATAATTTTTCTTACTGTGTTAAATTATCGATTATATTTTATTTCTCTTCATTTAATCTCTTCAACTCATTGTTGGACTGAGATAATGTGTGAATTTGGTTTTAGAGATAACTTAACTAATTGACTATCTCGCTGAATTCTATCTCCTTCTAATTCATATTCTCCACTTATTTGGATTATTATATTTTGGCTTGGTTGAAACTTTGCTTCACTGTGACTAATTCTCTCATAATCCTATCTTTCTTATTTTAGGAAAATATACTTCGAATGTCTATTTTGTATACACCTCTTAGAGTCCTTCATATTTCTCACAAAGATATTAATTCTCCCTAATCAACTATTATAGCTAATCCTATAGTTATATGTTTTGAGTTTGCCATACATATGTTTCTTGAGGTTGCTTCTTCAACCTATCATTCTCTTCCACTATTATGTGTAATTTTTATTCCAATTGTTCTATCATATATTGAAAATCTGATCCTATGAGTCCATAGACCTATGTTGCAATAATTCATCATAATAAGATTAAATGTCTTCTTTCTCTTTCTGTAATATTGACACTGTTTCCTTAAGTATTAAATTTTCTTCTTATAATTTTAGAATATCCTCCTCTCCTCTAGTTGTCTAAAGATTACTTATTTAATCTTTCTAAGTTCTAATAATGTCTTCTAATTTTTCCATTTGTAATGTTAAATCATTCACTCTTGTATTCAATAGATTTAACTACTATTAGTCATTTAACCTCTTCATATATTTCTTTTTAACGTAATATTATAAATTATATGATAAATTATATTTATTTTGTTTTATGTATATTTCAATAATCTATATTTAATGTTAATGCTACTCCTTGAAGAATCCAATGACTTACATGCTCTTGAGTCCTTAAATCGGCCTCGAACACTAGACCTACTCCCATAGCATTACGTCTACTTTGAGTTACGTAAACAGGTGTCGGTAGAGTGTCTAATTAATTAATATGATTGAATACCTTTGAGTTTAAGTTTGTTGGCTTCAACAGGAATAATTTGGATTAATGGCATTTCAAAGATAAGCTCCTTAGATAGTTGTCTCTTCAAACAATCATCTTTGACATCCCATCTTGCTCCTTCTAAATATAATCCACTTATGTAGCATCCATGCTCTAATTTCTTCCTTATTGCTTATGGGTTATATTCTTGTGTGACAACTGTATATAATCTACTCTTATCAAGAGCCCATTGTTTGATTCTACAAGTAGTCTATATCAGTGCAGTTAGATAACTCTCTGGTATATGAAGGCCAGATAGCCACATAACGATTGGTTCCTGTCCCTTAGCCCAACCTTTATATTGATCCACTCTTTTTAGGAAATGCATCATCCATGATCCTAGTTTCTTCTCTGTTTATGGTGCTAATTTTCTCCACATTGTAGGTAAGAAACCGTTGAACAGGGATAATGATAAATCATCTAAATCTGAACTCATACCGATCTCTCCCTTCAATGCTCTCTTTAGGTTAAATAATGAATCATTTATTCTGTTTATTAATCTGTTAAATCTTTCTAACTCTTAAAATAGGACAACCTAGGTTGGAGATATATTATCACCAGCTTCCTTTCTAAGTTGAATTACATCCCAAACTGGAGGAATCTTGCTTTAGACATCATCAGCAACTTGAGTCACATAAGAATCTTTATCTATTCCACCTCCTGCTGACCCTCCACTTGATTGAAGAAGTAGTAAATTATCCCATAACAATTTGGCTGAATTGGTGAAATATGTAATTTCTGCATTTGGATGCAAACCGAATACAACTGGGGAGTTGATCAGAGGTAATTTGTCTATCATATTGAAGAATCCCTCATGATTTAGTTGTTCTGGTAATTCGTATTTGAAGTCATTTGTTTCAGCAAACATGAACTTTCTCTCTTTATTTTTATCAAATAAGAAATCGCCCATATACTCGTCTAAGTATGTAACCAAAACTCTTCTATCATATGAGTCTGTTACTCTGCCTCCATACATAGCCTCTCCAATTAGATATTTAAGAGAGTTCCATGGAATTGTCTCATCCTTTGCATCAAATGCCTTCCTTAAATACATGTTCAAGAGATTGGAGGAGATGTTGAAATCTGATTCATTGAAATCATATGATACATTCCACCCAATCTTACCATACTTTCTCCTATCTAATACGATTGAATGGAAGAAGGAAATAACGTAGACGAGTGTCTTATAAGCTATGTGAGGTGATGAATTTAAGGAGTTTTCATCGATCTTTGACATAATTGCCTTCATGTTTAGTTTAAGACCATCAGGGGGTTCTGTTACAATTTTGAGTGATTTCTATAGAATACCAAGGGGGAATCTATCTGTTGGTTATGTTGTAAGCCATAATCTGAAATCTTTATGAGGTTTAGCCATTGCTTCTAATGCTTTTTCTAAATATCCTTTAAGCCAACTTGGTAATAAGTGACAATTTTATAACATGAGCCAGTGTCCTCTTTAGCTGGCAGCCTCAACAAATGAACTTGCTTCTTGTTCACTACCTTAACCTAATGATAAGTTTCTAAATTTAGCTCCTGTATAACCTTTGAGATCTCCTAATTTGATGACATCAGGTAATGGATCTGCTCCTGGTGATAAAATGAAAACAATAGGAGATTTTTCATTAGATTAATCATAAATCTTCTCATAATTGATGATGGGAGGTTGAACATAATATGAATTACCATATGTTTCTTAGATGTATCTCTTCACTCCATTAATTACTCTATCAGGTCTGAAAACTCTTAATAGGAGTAAAATTTAGAATGCATTTAATTTTGAGAATCCTTCTGGTAGAGCTTCAGTTTCAGGTTTTTCAACATCATACCATTTCTTCCATTCGTTGCCATGCTTTTCTACATCATCGGCTAAATTCTTAAATTGATCTCCAAGAGTGATTAATCTCATCAAATCTTTCCATCCAGAAATGGGTATCCAATCATAAGGTCTGTTTCTCTATACCTATTCCAATGAGGTGTTTCCCTTAAGGAAGAAATCTAATTCCTGGTGATTTATAAGTTTCTCTCCATCCTAAATCATAATGGTCATCTAAAAGGCAAACATCAGTTTATGGATTTCAAATATTCCTAGACATGTATAGTCGTAGACATTATTTGTCAATTTATCAGTGATATTTCTTAATCTGCTTTCTAAGATTGTATCTTTTCTGGCATCTCTCAATGATTGATTGAAAACTTGTAGATAGCTGCTGAGTGAATACTCATACATTTCTGAGATCGAACTTAGAGATGACATAGCAAAGAACAATATTGCTCCTCTTTTAGCAACACTACTATAACTCTATCTAGCCTATTCTATTTCTTGAGAAGTTATTTCTCCATCCTTAATAGCTTATTGGATTTCCTCAGATTTGGCTTTTGTCTGATCTAATGTGTGAATCAATTAAACATTATCAAGTAAGGAGCCTTATGCTTCAGCTAATCTTTATAGTAAATCATCTTCTGCTTCTTTAAGTTTCTTTCTGTTTTCACTCATTGATTAGATAAGTTCCAATCTTTACTTTTCCTTATCTGGTCTTTCATAGGCAACAACAACATTAAGTAATTAATCTCTCAAACCATTTAATGTGACTGTATAATTGATAACCATGGTCTTGGACATGATTTCTGGAGTGTATTTAGGATTAGCTAGTTTTGTTGTGAAGTAGAGTCTGAAATCTTCATTATAGTCTATGAATCCTTCACTTAATTTGATCATCTTTTAACCAACTCGAACAATAAAGTTTTTCTCCAAAATAGGATCTATTGTTGGGTCTAATTCTTCATCAACATTTTCAAACAAGCATGGTTTTCCAAATCTAATACAATTTTCCAAATGCTTAAGGAATGAACCAGCTCCTTCATTAAGATTAAGTATCTTGAATGCCATATCCTTCTCTTCTCTCTTCTTAATCCAATTGACAGCCTAGAGTTAGGGATCGATACAAAGTGGCCATCTTGATGCTCTTGTTGTCAATATTCCATTCTAAACTGATAGTTCGTCAGATGGTAATCCTTCACTATTCCATTAGCTGATTTCAACTGGACTTGAGAGGAGCTCTTCTAATTTGAAATCTGCATTTAGTGGTAATTATTTATCCTTAATGTCTTACATCCAATGCTCATTCACCATTTTCTTTCTAAATCCAAAATCAAATGGACCCACATAAGATAGGAATGAGCTTGATAGTAGGCAATCACCTATGAGTTGAATTGTCATTTCCTTCAATTTAATAGTATCTTCGGACCATCTTTTCTTTTCGCTTGATAAACCATTAATGAGCTTTTTAGCTGCTTCCAATTTCTTTTCCATCAATGCTGCAGTAGCCCTCAACTCTGCTAATCTTGCACTCTTACTCACATTCTATTCATTCAACTCACCTAAGTCTTTCTCCAATCCTGCCAACATTATTTCAGTTTTAGCCAATTCGTCTTACGTTTAAGCAACTTATTTGTTCATAGTATCCAATTTTTGCTTTAATGGCTCAACCTTCTTATTAACTTCATAAAGATTAATTGTGGCATCAACCCATTTATTGAGGCCAGCTGCAGCCTAGGATATTGTATCTATTTCGTTTAATCTATTTTCTGGATCTTTGGAAATGTTTCTGATTTTATCAATTTAGTTTTTTGTGACCTTACCAATTTTGTCACCATAATTTTATAGCAAACTGAGCATTTTAATTGGATTACCCATAAGTGTTCTTGCTGCATTCCAACCTATACCCTCATCAATACCATTTGGTCTGAATAGTAATAACATATCTCCAACTGCTGCGACAGGCTTGGGTGGATTATTCAAGGCTTTTAATTCTACTAACTCCTTTTGATTGATTCCTTGTAAGGCTACTTTTGCTTTCTCTAACAAAGGAATAGATTCAGTCAATATTTAATCTGCCTCTTTTTACTTTTGCTCAATCTCTACAGCATCTATTGCTAGCTTCTTTTTCTTTTCAGTTGCATCAGCAGTTTACTTTTCGACTATTGCTTGCTTCTCCTAAATAACCTTAAGTAAGGCTTCAACATCTTAACTCTCAACATTAACTTCACTCTTTTTAACCTCTAATTCCTCTTGTAATGTTTTAACTTACTCTGATGCTTAATCTAATTTCTCAACACCATTTGTGTATCGAATTATATTATCTTAATATTTCTTTCTATTTGAGGCAAGTAGTCGTTTATAATTTTATAAGAAATCTAAATAGTTTTTGGGTGTTGAAAAGTTCTTTCTTTTTAATTATAATTCGAAATCTTTTGAGAATTGTTGGACACTTGTGTGAACCATAACAATATGTTGTGTAATTAATGGTCTGAATTCTTCATTTTCTAAATTCTCATCCTAGAGGTAGAAGGTAGCAACACTAATGAGTGCTTCTTCTGGCCATGGGAAGAACCAATTGATCTAGGAGTTACTAACTAAACCTGGGAAGTTTCTGCATCTTATTCTCAAGGTGTCTCCTGCTGGACTCATAGCAAGCACTATATGCATGTTATCTCTAATCTTCTCTAAGAAATAATTCCATAAATCATCTTTAGTTTCTGGAATACCCTTTCTCTTAGCCTCATCTCTAACTTTATCAGACATCTTTTTCTTTCCATCTTCATCAAACAAAGCAGGTACCATGCCGATTGTAAGCATGTTGTTAATCAGTTCCAAAAATCCTTCCTCCAAAACATGAGCATCTGTAAATAGGAATATTGTGGGTTTTGTGGTTAAAAGCTCATATAAAGTTTTGAGATCTTCCCTAAACTCTTTCTCCTTGTAACCTCTTGTCAATTAGATTTGGAATATTTCATAGGATGCTGTGAATGCAGATAATCTTGTTAGGGATTACTTTCCTGAACCTCCAAATCCGACAAGTAATGCATGACCCATAGGGAATCTGACTATTCTGTGTATTTTTGTCAAATGTTCTAATGCATCTTTGAATAAAACTAGATTCATTTCCTTATTATCCTCATTATAATCTGAGAGCAATTAGTTAAACTTCTCACTCACTTTCTCATAAGTTTGACAATCTTCATATAATTTTGGATCTACTGCATCTGAATCTAAGGGATTAGCTGTCAAATAATCTCCAAATAATAAAGGATCCTACATGGCATACTCTGATGTGTCAGCAAAATGCTCTTATATTTGTCTTGGTATAAGTTATCGAGTAACTAAGTCTCTGTCCTCTATTGAGATGAGTCTATCATTAAATACTCTTGTGCACTCATTCCTCCATAATTTGATAAATTATTCTTTAGTTGAGAATTTATCTAATGTTGATCTACATAATCCTTCATAAACCCTTGATAGATCTCTGAGATTGAAAATGTAGTGGAACTTCAATGGGGTTCTTGGCAATTGGGCAATAATTTAATTGTAAATTGCTAATGTGGCTTGAGTTATTTTTCCAACCGTTGATATGACTTCTTCAGGAAATGCCATCAAATGGGTTTTCAGAATTGAGTTATAAATTCTCTCCAAGTTTTCTGTGGAGGGGAATAATAGTTGATAGCAATTAAATAGGGATAAGAATCTAGGATCTAATGGATTAGCACCTCCTCCTGGGGGGAGGACTGCAGATACAAATTAGGTGTCTTTGATTATCTTTTGTTCTAAGTTTCCTGCTCTTTCATATATGAATCCTTTTTCAATCATAAACTTGAGCCAAGCTATAGGTTATTAGGTACCATACACATCTATTTTAGGCATGTGGATATCATCGATAAATATAATTAACTTCTTTCCTGGTATCTTTGGTCCAAATATCCTACCTGATCTCTTATCAATATTTTCATCTAATGAAGTCTAAACATCAATTGATTTAGTTCTAGAGGAAAAGTTGATATTCACTTTCATATAACTTTCAGAAGGCAATTAGGTCAAGTAGTTCATAATGATAACAGATTTAGCAGTTCCTGAATCTCCAACAAACATGGTTGGTATTTTTAGAGCAATGTTTTGTGCTAAGATAAAACTAAATCTCTTTGTGTCTGCTGTTGGTACTAATATTTTAGAGAATTTTCCGTCAGCTGGAGGTTGATATTCTGTCACCTTCTTCTCCCATGCTACCCACATTCTATTATCACTCAAATAGTCGTATAAGTTATCAAAAAGTGATGTTGCAGGTAAATGTCTACCTGATGTTCTTTTGAGTACTTCTTCGAATTTCTTTCTTGATTCGAATTTCAAACAAGCTCCGAGAGACCAAACTATTGCATATATAAAAATGAATTCCAATTAATCTGGATCTTATATGGGTTCTTCATCATTTAAAATAATATCCAATTATTTGCAAAATTGTTGAAGAACATTCAAGTTAGTTCTTGGTAATGAAAATTCAAGAGGAGCTCCTACATCCTCGCCATCTATACCCTCAAATACTAAATTCATCATTGTAGGAATATATTTGTTATAGTATTCCTCTAAAGAGTTTATTAGACTTTCAAATTTCTCTCTATTTTTGATCCATTTAGCCAACCATTTTTCAAAATAGGGTCTATATCCAAGATTTTTGGGATCTACGTACACCATACCACATCTAGAAATTGTGGCTGGCGATGCATATTGTAAATCGTATACTTCAAACAATAATTTACAATATCTCTCCAATCTTATTCTATCACCATTAATTAAAGTTAATAGCTTATTATCATCCATGACAGAGTTCATATTTTCAACCCAAACAGCATCAACATCTCCATCCAATAAAATCCATCTCTAGAATACTTCTCCTGAAGGTTTTTCATTAGCAATTCTGAAAATTTTACTCAATAATCCATCCTTCCATTCTCTTGTTGTCATTTCCATAACTCCATAAAGTTCATTTACTGTTATTGCCTTAGGGTTCAATACATAATAAGTAGCATTCTCAACTCTTTTTAAGATTTCAATAGTTGCTGATTTTCCAGAACCTGTAGGACCGACAACCATAGTTGTGTGTCTTGTTAACATTGTTTCATATAGTTAGACTACTTTATCTATCTAATCATCCATAGGTTTCAATCCTAAGCTTTCAACACATTCTTATCTTATCTTCTTTTCATATGGTTTTCTCTTCACATCTACCTTTGGGAATAGATCTGTAATTAATCCAGTAAATAATGGAACATCCTCAAAAATAAATTTAGGCATGTTCATATCTCTTAGAGCTCTCATAAGCACCAATTCTTCAGGAATGTCTGCAGCTTCTCTCTTCAAGGATCCTGCCATAACTAAGACTGACTTAAGTGCTCTCAATCCAAAATCATAATGATATTGTTTAGATAATTGTTCTGAACCTAATTTGTAAAGCACAGTCATTTTCTTAGCTAATACTCTAGCTGAGTTGAATCCTTAAGACATAAGCATGATTTCACAAATAATATTTGAGTCTGGCACAACCATGACGACTGGTCTAAATAGAGCTTTCAAGTTATCTGGCAATTCAGTTCTTCCAGCATAACCAGGATTCATTGTTACGAAGATACCTACTGTTTATTTGACTTGTAATTCTTTCTTAAGAAGTTCAATTGTTTTCTTACCTTAGACTAGTGCCTATTATATGCTTTTGATTTAAACTGAGACAACTGATAAGACTTCTGCTGTAATTCTATTGAATTCATCGAAACATCCCCAAAAGCCAGTTTGCACTAAACCTGAGAATATTACTCCCATAGCTCTATAATCTAAACCTTCACCACAATTGGTAACACAACACCTTATTGCTAGAGATTTTGCAAGATCTTTTACAGTTTCAGTCTTTCCTGTACCAGCTGGACCAGCAGGTGCTCCTCCTAACATAAATGTTAATGCTGTAGTTAGAGTCATAACACATCTATCTGTTAAGGGGGTGATAACTAACCTACCATTTAATCCTTAATATTCGTATCCATATGTGAATGTGCCTGTACATTATCTGATTCTGATGTCATTATCATCTAAAATCCAATAAAATCTTAATTGAGACTCCCATTCGAATTCTTTTGCATCGAGGATCGAGTCTTTGACAAAGAAATCCACAATATCTCTGGCATGCACATCTACGATAATCAATGTATTAATTTTAATTCTATCTACCATTTTCAAATCTGTTCTAACTAAATCAATCAGGTCATCAAGGTCTCTAGTTTGTTTTTTCAATTCATCCTTCATTGCATATTTATTTCCTTCCTTAACCTTTCTGAAGACATCTTCAACTCTCCAAGTCCACCAAATTTAAGTTCCTGCTATTGATATCATACCTATCTGTGCCAATATCCATGGAACTCTCTCCTTATTTGCATAATGGAATACTGATTCCTTTGTCATCTTCTTCAATGTAGATTGCATTTCTTCATCTACTTTTGTCATCCATAATTCTACAGGGCCATCTGTTTTGCATGGCTCCTTATATGGATAATCCTCTCCTTCATCTGATAACATACCAATCACCATTTTGTTTCTTGAGAGGAGCATCTCTCTGCAATTATCGAATAATTTAAGAGTATGAGGTTATACAGCACTCACATCAGATGAACCCAATATTGATAATAAATCATCATCTGAAAGGAAATAAAATCTAGGGAATACATTTCTCTTAGTGTCTAAATAATCAGATAGAGATTTTTGTCTCTTATCCAATTGATCAGAGAGGGCCTTTAATTCACCTAGTCTGCCGTCATTTAAAACGCAGGCTCCATAAATGTTTGGCTATTTTGAGACTTAATCCATAATTTTCTTGTATGCTTTATCGTTTTGATCAAATTTCTTGAAATCCTCTCTTAGTTATTATCTGATATCTTCTGATCCCATAAAGATACCTTCTAAGTCTTACCATTTCTTTTACACTTAGAGCCAAATATCAATAACTTCACCTATTCTATTAAGAGCCTGTTCCCAATGTCGGATTCTTGAGGCAAATGCTGAGACATACTTTGAACTTGAAACAGTTTATAAGTTTGCTAATTAATCCTCCAATAATAATTTAATATCATCTGTGCTTTTAATTACTAAATATCCCTTCTTATCCTTTCCTATTTCAAAGGATGCTTATTTCCATGCTTACTCTATCTTACTAATTTCCTCCTCATTCTTGTGTTCCTAATTGGCTTCGTTACAAATTTCAGTGACTTTTTCAGGGAATCTCTGTAAGTTGAGAGCAAAGACCTACTCTAGTGTCATACTCTTGATGTTGGTTTCGAATTTAACTCCAGTTTCCTTCATTAATTTTTCCCAATGTCTGTCTGTAATTGCTCCACTCTTTAGCTATTGAATTAAGGGAATGGAATCCTTGAAATCTGTAATTTTCTTGGCTAATTTCTAATAGACAGTATTTTATTCATACTATTTACTGTGTCTCTTTTTCATTTTATCAAAATTGTCTGCTCCCTATTTTAATAATTCAGCATCCAATTTAACCCATAACATTCCAGACCAATCTAGAATTGATTGTTTAACTTATTTATATACATCGTAAAGAACTTAGAGCTATTCATTCTCTTTCTCAATTTGGAACAATTCTGTAAATGTGGATATTGGTAAATTAAATAATTTCTCTGCTAAAACAAGCTCATCTTTCTTTTTATTTAATTCCATAACAACATCCTTATATTCTTAAAGCTAGTCTAATCCCTTGTCGAGTGAAGTATCAGCTGATCCCGGTCCATTAATTTTGTAATCTTTATACAGCATCTTAATATGTTCCTAGAATTGGGCAACAGAATCTTTTGTGACTTCAGCGAATTCCTTCTTCTTCTCTATTAGTTTACTATCCTTTCTCTTAGCTTCACTTACTAATTCATCCCATCTATCTTTTAATGAGAAAGCATCGTCTAATTTTTCTTGCTCGACATTTTGCTAATACATTTTCAGAGTTCTAAATTTCTCTGTGACATCTCCGATCTTGAATTCCATGTTCATGGATAAGTTTTTAATCTCTTAAATGAGATTCAACATCTTCTTTAACTCATCAATATCACTTGGCACTACTCTCAATTATTCTTTGTAATCTTCGATTTCTTTTTTTATAATATCTAGTTCTTTTATTCCCAAGGCTTTAAGGACATTACCATGTTTATCTTACCAATCCTTAGCCTATGCCTTAAATGAGTCTATGACATTTCCAAAGAACTCAGAAATGAAGAAGGCTTTTCTCTCCTTAGGCATTTCCTCAAAACTCTACATATCCATCCTATATTAACTCATCTTAAATTCTAGCCAATTAGTTGAAGGATTTTTGTCTACTAGCTTTTCTACAGCATGCTTGCTCTTTTAATCCCACAAAGGTCGTTTTTTGTCATCCTCCCACATATCTTTAAAGTTGGATATCTTATCACTAGCCTTTTCTCTGATGATACCAATCTGCATTGTAATTTATGTGATAATTGGATTGTTTATCACTTGATTGTAGAATGTATGCATCTAGACAACATCTTCATTTGCTCCTTTTTATGGAACTTTTTAACAAAACATACAAGTTCCATCCATCCATCTCCAAAATCCTTTAGACGCATCCTTAATGTTGGTGGATATTTTTTCTAAGACTGCAGTAACCTCAGGAATTGGTGGGATTGTATTTAAATGAGGATGATTGTATTCTGCAGTTATTTGAAATAGTGGAACCTATCTTCCATGTGGTTGAGATAACAAATTCTTGTAAGTTAAGAATCCTCTTAGTGTCATTTTGACTAAGGCATTGTAGACTCTCCTTTCCCAATAGTAGTAATATTCTTTCATTATTTTTGCCTATCTGGTTGATTTATTGATAATGCTCTCTTCAATATTCTTTAAGAACTGATCACCAATTAGTTTATATTTATCAACTAAATCTTCAATGGTTTTATTAAGATGCTCCTCAAAATAGTTTTAGAACTCACTTAATTAAGGTAATGAGACATTTTCCTTTCTAGTTTCAAAATCGTATTCTCTTAGTATTTGTGCCTCTTCAATCGATCTAACAATATCTTCTATCATATTTGTTGATTTTCTAACTTTCTTCTTGACATCCTTAAATTCTGTTATTCCTTTGTGACATGATTCAATGAAATCAGGAATTCCCAAAGAAGATAAATTTAATGATTCATGACCTGGCTCTAATTTACTATTAAGTTATCTTATTTATTCCTCTAATAATTTCTTCTCGATTGGTTGAAGTGTGTGAACTGCTTCATTGTACTCTCTAAGCATTATTTATAATCTATCGATGTATCTGTAATACTCTTTCTCCTAAAGGGAGATATTGATAATCGTTTTCTTGATTTTGTATCCTAACTTCTCAAGTTATTTAGCTTCTTTAATCAACATTCTGAAATCATCAGAGAAATTTATTTAGTAATTACAATCTCCATCTCCTTTGATTAAAATCTTATTTTTCAAGAACTTCATCGCATCTTCTGTAATTGAAGTTTCCCATTTTTCAAATTTCTCTTCTTAGAATTTATCCAATATTTTAGCTAAAGTTTTGTATTTTAATTTAGCTTCAGCAAATTAAGTTGGATCAAATGAGGATTCCTTTTCTTTATCTTTCTAAGCTATGTTAATGAATTTAAGCATTGGTCTTTTTATTCTATGAAATATTGATCTAGCCCAACTTATCTATCCTGCTACTGGTGGTTTGTTCTTTGTAGTTATTAGAGATATGTCGATAGCTTTCACGCCATTTTCAAATATTTTTTAATTTTATTCTAACTCTACTTTGTATTGTGTTAAGACTTCAGAGTATTTATTTTATAGAGTCTTGTATATCTCATCTAGCGTTTGGATGTTCTTGAAGTTCTGCAAGAGGTCAAATGCTCCCTCGGCTGATCTTAAGAACTTAAATGTCTCATTAATCAAATCTATGGTTTTCTTTTCTATCTCTGCCCTTTATTGATTGAATTTCAAAACCGTTTAGTTCCAAGCATTATAGTTTTGTTTATTAAAAAAGTTATAGGGCGATGTTATGATTGGCTGGACTAACTACTTTACATCCATAATTCGCTTGTCAATCTCTGCTGAATTACCAGTAACTTTCTTTAGATTTGGTCCTAAGAAAACAAAGAACTTTTTCAATGTTTCATTTATTTTATTTAATCCCTCTAAGGTCTTAATCATATGTTCAATCCTTTCTTTTATTGTTTTGACAGCGAAATCCCATCTATCCTAACCTTCTTCTTCCATTTGTTTTTTAGTTGTCTCAAATAAGGTTTTCCATGTTACCAAAATATTGTATCCCTACATTATTAATGTTTGACTTTTGTCTAATTATCCCTCATATGGTATGTCATCTTGAAGCTAGAATAATCTTGGTATTTTTATTTATTGTTCAACCTTATCTGCTATCTCATCAGATATTAACGTAATTAAGGTTTGCATTTTGTCTCCTTCTTTGTAATGCCTAGATATGATCCAAACCATTTTAAGACCGTTCATTAAGGATTTAAGAGTTTCCTATATTCCTTGAAGATCTTCCTAATCAAGATTTTTGAATTATCTCTCTAATGTGGTGAGAAACTTGACATTATCTTTAGCCTCAGCTTATGCTTTTGATAACTCCTTCATTGATCCCTCGAATTCTAATACAGCTGTTGGACTATCTTCTTAATGTTTTTGGAGTCGATTCTTGACTTTTGTGATTAGTGGATTTAACTGAATTATACATTTAAAATAGTTACCAGTTGTTGATATAAGGTACTTAGGTTGGCAGATCGTGATCTCCATAGCATAATGTCGGCTAAAGCAGAATTCCTATCTAATTTTCTATTAGCTTCTCTTGAGATAGTTTATTTTATTATCCCAGTCCATTTTTCAATATATTGTTCATATTTTTCCATTAGTTCATAATTTCTGATGGCAGTTTCATCATCGATTTATTCTATAACATCAGGCATATCAATAGTTATTGTTCCAGATACCTAAAAATTTATCAAATATATTACTTGTTAACTAGAATGCTCAATCTGAGATGTAAATTTAAGCAAAGTTTGCTTCAGCTCATTCTTGGGTTCCAAGGGAACATACACCTACTAAATGATCATCTAAAGCATTTGAAGCTGCTTTATATTAGTTGGTTTGATTCCATTTTACATTTCCTTCTATTTAAAAAAGATATTTAAAATAATAATAATAATGTATCACTCTTATTCTCTCTATTTCTCATGCTGTTTTAGAGTATTGAACACTTTCACAATTCCCTTAGCTGCGATAACTTTTAATTCTCTCTCAAATAATTAATTATTTGTTATTTATGGATCTACATGACCTCGATGAAGGACAGTTCTAAATTATAATATAATTATACTTTTTTATTTTCTTTTTTATTTATTTTTTGCTTTATATCTTCCTTTTCTTTCTTGATTATTTTAAAAATCTAAGGTTTCTCAGCTAATATAGCACTTCCCTTTACATCCTTAGATAGGACATTATTAATAATATCCATCATAGTTTGCTTTTTAGTTTGAACTTCTTGAGATTCAGCGTCTTAATTATCTTAATTGTCCAAATTGTCTTCATCGTCCTCGACATCGAATTTCTTCAATAAAGTCTTGGTCTTTTTCGATTTGATTTTTCGATTCATAATTTAAAATTTTATATTAAAAAAAATATCAAACATCCTTTTTATCATACTCTAAGTCAGATTCCGAATTAATCTCTTTCATCTACTCTTTGTATTCAGCTAGAGTTATTTTTCCTTGTTTAAGCTTCTTAGCTAATCGCTCTTCTCTAAATAAAATTAATTTTAAAATATTACTTCATCAGATCTTCTATCTCTTGTTCAATATTATGCATTTTAACCTTTTTTCTTAGGGATTTGTTATTTTTAACATTAACATCCTTTCCTTGATATTTCTTATGAAACTCAATATCTTTTAATTGCATCATCTCCTCCTGTTTCTTTTCTAACTTCTCTTATTTCTGTTGCTTCTTAGCCAAAAATTACTTTTCCTTATTCTTATCAACGAATTCAATTTATTTTGGATCGATATCAATCTGTTCGAAATCTATTTTCTTACCTAGAATCTCCTTAACTCTAGGCACTCGTAACAAGAAAAAGGATTAAGCTACAATACCAATATTTAACTTTTCAAAATTAAACAATAGTTATAGCTTATGCTCTTTATAACTCCTTATAAAGGAAGTGAATGCAGACTTACCTTTTTCAATTAGATCTCTATCCTTTGTAACTATATCGAGAACCTTTTATTTAAGGTCTTCAAATTAAGTCTTCTGCTCAACATATATTTCATTCAAGGTTATAGTGTTTGTCCTCTGTAAATATTAAACAAAGCCTCTTTCATTCTATTCTAACAAAATTATTGCTTCACCTTCCCTTCCAGATCGCGCAGTTCTTCCCGATCTATGGATAAATAAACTTTAATCTTATGGTGGGTCAAATTAAATTACAAGAGGTACATCATCGAAATCAATTCCTCTTGCTAAAACATTGGTGGTAAGTAAAATTATCCCCTTTTCGACGGATTATTTAAATTTATTGAATATGTTAGCTCTTTTCTTTTATTTCATTCTGCCATGTATACAAAGTAACGATTATTTCAACAGATGTTTAAATATCAAATTATAATATTCTACTGATGCACAAGTATTGAAAAATATTATTGTCTTAGTATCAATACATCTCTCATTTATCAGATCAATCAAAAGTGCAGTTTTATCAGTTCTATCTTGAGATAGTAAATAGCTATTGGTTAACGATGATGGCATAATATTAGCTACATCAGCCTTAATATGAACAGGATTCCTAAGACCCATTTTGATTAAATCACTCATTCTTGCTGAGCTTAATGTTGCAGAAAACACTCCTGTCCGCCTTTATTTTGGTAATTTCCCAAGAATAAACCTTAGATCATCTTAATATTCATCACTCATCAGTCTATCAGCCTCATCCAGGATTAGGTATTCTAAATTTTTAATTGAGACCTATAAATTGGGGTCATCTAAAAGTTATCTTAATCTTCCTGGAGTTCCAATAAGAAGATTACATCCATGCTCATTAATTATTTCGGCATCATTCTTATGAGAACCACCTATGCACAATTACGATTTGATGTATTGATCGAAATTCTTTGCGACATTATATATTTATTAGGCAAGCTCTCTGGCAGGAGAAATTATCAAACCAAATATGTCTTTGCTTGGTTCTCTTATAAATTTATCTACAACTGGCACCATATATGTCATAGTCTTCCCTGATCCTGTCTATGCTTCTACAGCCACATCATTAAATTTTAGAAAATGAGGAATGGCTGCCTTCTAAACAGGCATAAGATGAGTAAATCCCATCTTTTTTATTACTTATTGAGTTTCTGGAGTGAGATTGATTTCTGCCCATGTGTTTTATGTTATCATATAATAAATATATTATTAAATTTTCAATTTTTTCTTGAATCTGACTTTTTCCTAATTTGATCGTCAGCTTCCGTCATAAATGGGTCATCGCAAGTAGATAATCGTTTAACATAAGCAAATGTAGTGTTCGAGAAGAATGATTGTTAGCTACTTGTTGGATGAGGTGATTAAACAAGCGTTTGTGATGGTTTTTTGTTCTGAAGTTTTTGCTTAGTGGAGTTTATTTTTAATGTAGATCCATATGATTGAATCTCTTCGAATTACTTCTTTTCAATCTTCTTCCACTAGGGTTCTAGAAATTGCTTCTAATCATGAAGGTGTTTTGTTAGTGCAAAAAATTATTAAATTTTTTCAGTCGCACTTAAAAAGTCTTATAACAATCCGTTGATGGTAAAGAATACGTTCACTTCAAGTTTCTAGTAATCAACAAGGAATTCGAGTATGATTCTATTTTAAATCTTAAATTTACTTCTCGAAAAATAGATAAAGCGCTATCACATCATTCCATATTAATAGTAATATCTCATAGGAAATGTCTTCAAAATTTTCTGTCAAAATTTCATCAATCAACTTATTTTAGTTATAATGAATACCTTAGTGCTTTGAAATACGATGTTAAGTAGGTTAATGGTTTGGAAGTAAACTTATTAGTTGCTTTGAAATGCTATTGGAATAAATTGAATCAGTACATTAAATTGATTGGTGTTTCTAGGATTTTGACAGTCGAAGACAATTGTACGAGTTACCTAATCTTGCTAGTAATTCATAGTAGAACAACACAAACTTCTATTTCAAGGGGTCTTTTTCTCTTATTTAAACGAATTATACTTGTTTTTAAACCCTTGCCATTGTATGAGATACTCGGCAAATTATGATCCCCACATGAAATCATCCAATAAGACATGACATGTGGCTAGGATTTTCAATTTCACTCTAAAGGTTGGTTTATCAGGCAGTGATGAAAAAAATAGCATGAATGATTATCTTATTGGTTAGGGAGTTGACATTTTATTACTGCTAAAACCTAACATTAATAATTTCAGATCTTGAACGTTAAGGGTGGGTGATGAATTTAAAATAGTTGTATTTCTTAGATTCCTCTCGAAGCTAGTAGAAGTTCTAAACAAAGAGGATATCGAATTCATATATTATTTTTAAAACAAAAATAAATTAAACTCAATATTCTTTCATCCTCTTTTCTTAATGGCTTACATACAAGAAGGGGATCTAAATAATTATTATTATTTACCTTAAATGCTATTATTATGACAGTTAATCCTAAACTCATAATATGAAATGGATATAGGTTGTTCCATTATTACATCCTATCCATTGATTATTTATTGTTGTTCATTTCTTATACTGAAAATGATTGTGTGTATTGGCCAAATTTTAAAATCAACCATATTATGTCTATAATCATCGATGCCAAGCCAATTATAAAAATCTCAATTTAAAAAATAAATATACATATTAGTACAAGTGGTGTTCATTTGGATTTTATGTGTTCTATATATACAGTATAATAAATAAAACGATCAAAAAAGCAGCAACATTATAATCAAATTTACTTATACAATTAATCATTGCTAGATACTCTATTTATAAATGAAATTACTATTATGAGAGTGGCACAATTCTTCATAGCAACAAATTGAGTGCTGAATGTTGGGGTTTCTTGAGTTGAGTTAACAAATTGCATGAAAAAATTAAAATAAAAAAATAATTAGAAATAATTAGAAATAAAATTTATATGTAGAGAGAGCGAGTGCACAGTTAAATTTAATACAAGTGTGAGGATTTAATTCAAGGTATTGAAGAAACAAGAGAGAAAGTTAGTGAATTGAGAAACAGATGTTCATCTATCAATAGGCCAACTAAGTATGTTTATATTTGATTAAATTAGATCTCCATTTAGAATGTCCTTTGAAAAATCTAAAGTTGGATATGCTCCATTTATTTAGGAGTAGCCAATATAAATCAGATCAACAGCGAGCTCATAAGCTGATTTTCAAATTTAGAGACAGTTGGATGATTATAAGTTCAAAGTCGAGTCACTTGAAGCTAAACTTAGAGCAAAGGAGAAAGATATCTCGTATTTGCATAATACAATCAAATAGCACTAATAGCATATTAGGGAAATGTAGTCTATAGATGACAACCATAAAGAGGAATTAGAATTACTTAATTAAGAGATTTAAGGATGGAAGGAAAAGTATTTCCAATTTCTGAAAGATAACTAGTTTAAACAATCTTCCATTATGAGGAACAATTAGATGGAAATCAAGTCCCAATAAAAGAAATATGAGGAAATAATCAACCAAAATAAAAAGGAGATGGAATCAATGGAAATGAGGTTTGAAAATGAAAGGGAGCATTTATACTCATTAATCTATTCGAATCCAAAGAAGGGATCGTTAGAATAAACTGAAGATATAAAATTATTGTAAGAGGAGTTAGAGAAAGCCAAAGATTAAGCCCAGAAATTAGAGGCATCGAATTAGGAACTGAAAAATCACATAAGTATCATTTCTAAAAAATATGCCTAATCTGAGACTGAAAGAAATTAAATTAGTAGTTTGAATAAATAATTGGAAGAAGTTCAAGATGTAAATAAAAAATTGAATGAATTACTAATTGACCATCAGAATCAGGCTGCTAAGAATGACAATTATATCAAATAATTAGAATAATAGATCAATGACTAACCTCAATATAAGAATTAATTAAAGGAACTAGAGAGTTAGATATAATTAGAAAGATAAAAATTAAAGTCTTAGGAGGATGAATTTTATAAACAATTTAACTAATAGGAGGATGAAATTCACAAGCTGAAATAAGAGATTTCTGAACTAACTCAACAGAATTAACAAATAAAATATTTGGAAGATTAAGTTGAAGACCTTAAAGTTAATCTGTAGAATTCAGAAGCTTAGACATAAAGATCTGAGGGATTAATCGAAAAATAAATTAAAGAAATTGAGCACCTAAAGTCTTAAAATTAGAGCTCCTAAAGGTCTTAATAAGAAATAGAATAAATTGAAAGTGAAAAGAAGAGACTTTATCACGAAAATCTATAAATTTAGCATCATTAGTTTAAACTCTAAGAAAGTGTAGAGGATTTATAGAATACAAATAAAAAGTTATAGGAAATAATAAATAATTAGAAGGATCAATTAAAAAAGAAGGAGTAAAGTATCCAAGACTTAACTATATTACAAAATGATAAATAAAATCAGATTACAATATTGAGTAATAAGATCTAGGAGATTTAACTACAATTAGATAATTCCGATAACACCATAAATAGATTGGCTGCTCAGAATTAGAAAATTCATTAAAGTTCGCAATTTAATGACTAAGAGTTGAATAATTATAAATTAAAAGTGGAATAGTAGAATCAGATAATAAGTTAAAATGAAGAAACTATTTTGACTTTAGAGAGAAAAATTATGGTAGATGGTGAGGAGCTTGCTGAGAGAGAGAAGAAAATATAGGAGATTCAATTAAAGTTTGAAGAAGCAACTAATTCGTACTAAATAATACTAGAAAAAGCATCAAATTATGAAAAGGAGATAGAATAGCTGCAAGAATAGGTCTATTCTTTAGAATAATAATAATATAACTTGGAGGATTAATTGTAAGCAAAAGATGATAAAATAAATGAAATTTAGTAATAGAAAACTGAATTAGAGTAATAGTTTCAATAGCAATGTACATAATATTTGAGATAGTTGGAAATAAGTAATTCAGAGTTGTCAGGTAAGGAATAATTAATAAATGAACAATAACTCTAAATTCAGCAACTATAACATTAACTATAATAACTTGGTATCGAAAACCCTATGGATTTTGAGGAGACTGAATTGAATATAAAGGAATCTCGATCTGAAGATCCCAATAACCCTGAGATTAAAATTACTTAAATAGTAGAAATTGAGAATCTATTTGATTAAGATTAGAATATTCAGAATTTATATAATAAAGGAGAGTTAGAAAGGTTATAGAATGATAATAAGGATTTATTAGACTTAAATAGTCAATAAACAGCTAAAATTCATGAACTATAATTAGAAATTAAAAAATTGGAAGATTATATCGATGAAAAGAAGAATAAATATAAATAGAAATAAGTAATCCATTTGGAAGTATAATAATAATTACAAGAAGCTGAGATATTAGAAGACTAAAAATTATAATTATAAATCCTATAAAATGAATTGGAGACTTTATAAAATAATTATAATGCTCTGTCTGATGAGAATTTGAATCAAAAGGCTCTAATAAATTAATATGAGATTCATATTCATGAATAATAAGAGAAGCTGAATTATGAGAATATTCAAATAACAAATATCTAATTATAAGAATTGAAGGATGAGAATGAAATAGAAGACCTTCAATAATAAATATTCTAATTAAAATATGATAATTAAGAGTTAGTTACTCTTAGAAATGATAATTAGTAGCTTAGATAGGAGCTTACTATTCTTTAACATTAAATGCATAATTTGAAGTATGAAAGCTAAGAATTAAATGGAGAATATGATTAGATTAATGAAGAATAGATTATTTAAATATAACCTTAGTAAGAAATACTGATTTAAGACGAGGAGGAATTGATCATTCAGAAGAACTTTGACTCTATGGAGTTAAAATAATTACGAGAGACTGTCTAAAGTAATTTAGAAGAAATAACTGAATTAAAAGCATAAATTTAATTAAGGGATTAAGATATAGCTAAGTTAAAAACCATCTTAGAGGAAAAGAAAGCTAAAAAAATTATTAAACAAAATCAATTATTAGCTACTCAGTAAATACTTGTTTAAGATTTAGATGAATTAGACATACCACAACTAGATGAAAATTAGATCTAAAACAAATATGATCATTTAGAATTAGAAAATTTAAGAGAAAAAGGATAGTAATATTTAGAAAAGATTACTGAGCTAAATGCTCATATAGAACATTAGAATAAAGGAATCCTAACCCTAAAATTAGAGATTGAATTACTAAAGAGTAAATAAAACAAGAATGATGCGGTTCAAGCAAATAATGATATTTAAATTGTTAATTTATAGCCAGAGTATATTGAAAACATAGATGATGAGCCAAATATATTAGATTTGTAGTAAATTATTCAGTAGAAGTATGATCAATAAGAGTTATAAACCTTAAAAGAGCAAAATTAATAATTCTTGGAAGTTATAAATTAGTAGAACTTACAGATACTGGGATTTGAAAATGATATTAGGGTTCTTAAATAGCATCATCTAGAGGAGAGCCTGAAATAAAATGATAAATAATAAATGGATCCGTAAAATAACTTGGAGCAACAGCTTTAGGAATATAAAGATAAAGTGACTAAGTTAGAATTAGATATTCGTCGTTTATAAATTGATATGAAAGCCTAATAATTGGAGTATCAATTATAGGTAGAAAAATTAATTCATGATTTGACTCAAAGACAAAATCAGATTGATGAATTAAATAAAAAATTAGGTGAATTAGAAGTAATACAAATACAACAATGAATTTCATTATTTTAACTTTTAAGATATTTTTTTAAAGAAAGTCTCCTTAAATTTCTATTCTGTCTATTGTTGTATTTTCTTTTATACATTTGAGAAATCCTGCTTCTTAAGAATACTTGAAAATTTGGGAGTATCATGTCTCTTGAAACTATTTATAGGAGTCCTCTCATCTTCATCAAACAGAAAGGGAGGAATTATTGATAATTGAGAATCCTGTTTATTTTGTTTTTGAATCTGTTGTACTAATTCATCCAACTCTTGTTGAATATTTGAAATAATCTTATCTTTTATTTATATTTGTTTCTCTAAATGAGAGATTCTAGTTAATTTTATTAATTTACTTCTTTTAAAATGCCTCTCTATCTATGAATTTCATCATAGTTTCAGTCTCCCTCTCCTAATCATCATCCTCATTTTCCTCCTATATAACATTATCCAGCTGATTTCTTTTAGTAGTGGAATCAGATAACACTTAATTAAAACATAATATTACTTTCGGGCATGCTTTTAGAGGATACTGAATTTATGCTTTTAGCAAATTTTTGGGTTACGAATTTATGGTGAGATTTTCTGATAGGTTTAGAGTCTTCTTCATCTTAACGTTCACAAAATTCAAGTGCTTCTTTATAATAATCTTTAAGCTGTTCCTTCTTAATTTAGGCTTCCTTTATCAATTCATACCCCAATTCTCTGAAATTATTAAGAAATATCTATCTAAAATGTCGCCTTGTTAAAACATAGAATTCACATTCTTTAGTTGTCATACAAGTATATTTTCTCTTTTCACCATAAAATAGAATATCTATCTCACCAAAATATGTTCCGGTTTTAATCAAGATGAATTTAAAGTTATTATATTGTGGTAAAACTACAGCAACTTTGCCAGATTTTACAAAGTAGATTTCCTCTGCTGGATCACCTGTCATGAAAATATATTCATGAGCGCCAACTTTTAAGGGTGTTAATAATGGCCCTATGGTGGCAATAAAATTTGATGGTTTATTAGAGAAATATGATATTTCTTATATTAAATTCTAATGCATAATGACTCCTAACTCAATTCTCAAATTTGAAGGCAATTCCTCTAATAAGGTATTGTAATTTTATGAGTTATTTTTGTCATTTTTAAGTTCCTTTTTAACTTTGTTAAATATTTGGTTAGGGATCATGAATTCTTTTTTTATATTTCTCAGAATGTTTAGTCTCTTTAAGTATTTTTGATTATTTTAATCAACTCTATCTAAGAAGGAGGCCAGTGATCCTACAGTAAATGAGAACACGTAAACTGAAAGTATCATCCAAATGGTAGCAAATATTCTACTTGACCAAGTGGTTACATGAACATCCCCATAACCAACAGTTAAAACAGTTTGTATGGTCCAATATAAAGAGATTATATATTAATCGTAAACACTTTGGTTGGATTATTAAGCTAGCCATTAGTCTATTTCTTATATGCCTGAGATAAAGTAAAATAAGCATGCAACTATATGGCAGGAGAAAATAAGTAGCAAAAAGGAAAAAAAGATTCTCTCTGCCCCAGTATTCAAGCTTACTATTTTAACATATTTGATATCTTAGACTCTTAGCATTCTAGCAATCCTAATCATTCTAAATAGTCGATATATCTTAGGAACTTTTGATATCCTAGCAATTGTATATTGGGTCTAAGTGCTTTAGTCTAAGAATAAATATAAAGGAAAAGAGGACTAAAATTATTATTTATGTCATACCACTAAATCAAATATAAACCATCCTTTGAGATAATTTAATGCTATTGATTTTGGATCAGTTACTAGTTAACTATCTTAATTGTAATATGCAGATATAAATTAAATTGCCATATCGATTATAAATAGATATGACACAACATTATCAAATGTATCCCAAGTAGGGTAGTCTCCATCATTTATAAAAGCCACTTTGAAAGGTGATAAGAGAGCTATATAAACTAGAATTATCATTTGAATAAAGTCCCATACTTACTTGAATCGATTGCTTGGGATTAGAATATAAGAAGGTATGGGTGGTTTCGATGTCTATACCTATTTTATTGGTATTGTTTAAAGTCTTTTTAACTTAGAACTAGATCGCAAGGGTTGTTCTTGATGATTATGAGTATCAAGTGGTGGGTGTTATTCTTCGAAACTTATTTATTCTTATATTTTCGATCCTTTATCACTTAATATGCTCTGGTGTTTATTCATTACTCTCTGAAATCCTTAATTCTTATTTGATATAAGTTCAGTGTGAGATTCAGGCAAGGGTAAGTTTTTAACAATATCGTCTAATTCATTTTAACTAACAACATCATCGCTATTGATATAATTGTAAATATACTTAAAGAACTAATTTTAGGAGAAAAACTAACTTTTCCCTACTGATTTCACTGACTTTTCCATAGGACTTTTGTTGAGGTTGTCCTTTTATTAAGGAGAATTTCTTCTAGATCTTGGTTTAGGACTTTTTTACATTGAAAAAATAAATATAAAAATCAATTACTAATTATTTATTTTTTCAAATTTCTAAAAGCCATTATATCATCTTCAGTTTAAGCAAGTCTTAATATATTTTGAGGTATTCTTAGTTTATCGACATCAAACGCATTAATTTCCTCTTATAAAATTTTCTTCTTCTTTCTATTAGATATGAATAGATCAATAGCAAATTGTTTATTCAATGGTAATAGCTCTTTGGATCTGTACTTACCATTAAAATTTGGTTTTTGATTCAATGTCAGAATAACATGTACTTAAATCTCTACTATTGAGTTAATTAGTTTCAGAAAATCTTCTTATTACTCCAATAGCTCTTAGCAATCATCAAAAAATAACACTATTCCCATTCCTTTATTGTCAATTAGATAGTTCTTAAATTCTAAATAACATAATAGATTACCTTGAATACTTTTTACACCATATTGGATTTGGAATTGTTCTAATAATTAGGGATATTTTATATTTTTGCAGTCAAATATATCAATCTATTTCTTCCTAGTGAATTTTATTTTCTTACGTTCCTTTATTTGAATTATAATTTATATTTACTTCCATATAACAAATTGATTATTTTGCAATCTCAGTTTTTCCAACTCCTTTAGCTCCATACAGGATTAAATATTCTGTAGGTGATGCCTTTAGATACTCACAGATAAATATTTATTCGATTCCTCGACCAACTAATGATTATTTGCTTATATTATTTTCCACTATAAAGTCTCCTTTCTCCTTCAACTCGAAAAACCAGTATCTTAACCTTCAAGTCTTCCATAAACTTCAAATTTTTAAGTTTCATCATGATTCATAGTTATTCTGTTTTCATCTCCTTAAAAAATGGCATTTGTTATTTCGCAACAACAAACTTTATAAAATATCTTTGGTTGATTCTTCACCTAATAAGGCTCTAGTTTAAGTTGGATATCATTCCAATCTTCACTTTGGAAAACTGTTTAGTAGAACTCTTCTGCCCATTAGCATGTGCATGCGTGCAATAATTTATTTCTTTCACTATCATTGCAAAAACATTATGCGCCATCATTTGCAGCAGACGGTGTGTGCAAATTATGATATTTCTGAAATCCATCACTTTCGTTAGCTCTACCCTTATCGAATTGGCAATTGGGTAAATGGTTGTGGGCACAGCAACAAGTGTGTTAGCTCTCAGTTTGACTATTTTTGAATTCATTTTTAGTGTTTTAGTGAGCTTATTATACAGATTCATTTTAAAAGAGTTTCGAATAAAATTTCGATACATATTTATGAGATGCTCCATCTTCAATCTTGTATTCCTGTGATACACCAATTGAATAGTCGACATTTTATTTTGAAATCCTATCAGCTATATTACCAGAGTGACAACTGCTTAGCAAGATTAATTTTGGAAGACCCTTTTTCATCTGAGATAACATTTAGCATAATTCATTCGCATAAAATTAATCCTACATCCCATTTTTTTCAAAACATAAATAATATTCTGCTTTTTCTTTATCATAGTCACCATGGCTGATAATATGAATTACTTTAGGTTGTTTATACAAATATAGAGAGAAATTTTATATGGTTGCTTAATCTATGACATAAGTAAATTTGCTTCCACTTAATTCTATTGATTCTAATATTAATTGTATTTCTTTGTAATGATTGAGTCTTGTCACAGGTATTTGCAAATTCGTGTTCTTCTTAACCTTTATAAGTGGATCACTGTAGAGTATTAACAAGTCTAATTCAGACTTTACTTAAACCTTCTCTTTTTCTAAAGATTTCTTCACTAATTCAACATATTGGTTCAAATATTGTATTTCTTTCTTCAATTCTGTCACTGCTTTAGTGTATTATATATGAAATTCTATCTTTGACCTCAGCTTAAATTTCAGATTCAATTCTGTTTACTATCTATAATCAAATAGAATATCTTCGTCAAATGTGAATACTTTAGATTCTTATGATCCGATATCACTTATCTCAAATATCAAATCTTATAGATAATTAGGGTCTAGTATTTTCATTCTTTCGAAAAATTTTATAAACCTGCCAATCGGGGAAAACAACTAAAGTTCTTGAAACAAAAAGGGATATGATGCTTGCATAATCAATCCTCCCTTAACGCCAGTTATGTTTAATATGATGATTATAGGATCTTTCATAAATATATAATAATAATCATTTCGTTTTACTAGTTTATGTTGAGCTTCTTTTGGAATGTTTTGGTATATGGCCAACAGTGTAATACGGTTCATACTATTAACTTCGAGGATTCATGATCCTGAACTCAGTCTTTGGGCTTTAAGCACTCTTAATTCTCTTTCCTCTATGAGGATGAGTTATGAATCTTAATTTCTATTCGATGCCCAATACAACATTACTGGGACAATGAAGTCTCATTGTTGCCAATACATCGGTTCTAAAGAACTGTAGGAGGTTAGTAATTATCTATTATTGAAGCATAATGAGGGAGTCTGTATTCATTTATATATTTAATTTTAATCCTATATGTTCAAGAGGAATATAAATAAGACGGAAGTGGATTCGTATTTGTTCTAAAGGAGAAAGGACTTTGATCCCTATTTAGAGATGGTTTGGAGATAGAAACAGGAGGAACAATCACAGTTTAAAAGGTTATTTAATAAAGTTCCTTCATCTCGAATACATGCTGAACATCTAAAATGTAAAACTGAGAGATATGTAAGTCATTTTCAATATTAAGTAACTTAAAACACATTAACGAAGGAGGAAGGACTCCTCTAAGGATTTGAAGCTTCCTACTTTGGGTGATTCTGCACGGAAAGAAAAAATTCCGATTAAATTTCCACCTTATAAAAAAAGATAATTGATGCAATATATATCATGTTGACGCACTTAAGTTATTCTGATTTTTATGTATCTTTTTGATATAATTCATATTTCAAAAAAAAAATACAAACAAAAATATATTAAAATAAAGGTAAAAATGAGTGCGAGAGTTTCTTTCAGGATAAAATGCTTGACATAAATAAGCTAACATGTTATGATTTGTGGTAGTATAGCGGAATTTGGAAATTGGAATCCATAGAATGGATTGATGTTGGTCACGCATCCGGACATTTATCCAACTTGGATGAGCTAATAAGATATTTGTGTGGAACCAGGTATAATTCATTTTAATTTTAGACACGCTGATTGAGTTTAAAGTAGTTATATGTTAGGGAGTTGACTTTTTTTGGGAAACCATCCCAAATAGAGGGATTCGATTGAGACACCATCGTTAGATGGTAATAACTACATACAATACTCCAAATCTAACAATTAGTCCGCTCTAGAGATTGATATCTAACTCAGATCTTCAATAGCTAGACATATGTATTATTTAAAATAAACCTTTAGAATAAGTTCGCCGTATCCGCGTATCTAATCCCTTTAGGCACTTGGATGATGATTCTGATTCAGTATTTTTCCATAAATTATAATTTAGAATACGGATTAAGACAGTGATCTGTAATCAAAATAATCTTTGAGGTCATTAGCTGATAGCTTCGATTCAATAGATGTAGATTAAGGAATAGAATATATTGGAGCCTCCGATCAATTTTGATTATTACATACTATATTTTTAAAAACAAATTAACTAGTTAATTTAAAAACTTAATTTTAATATTTCTTTCTTAGTGTATTCTTTGAATCTTTTATTAATAATGCGTATTATATTAGAAAATTCACGGAATCACGTCAAAAGAAAATTCTTTGATTCTTAATTAAAAATATAAAGGCCTAGCGAATCATTCTCACTTAAAAAAATTAAATTAAAAGAAAATAATAATGCAAGCCCATATTTAACTTTGTGTAAAATGCTATACCAATCCGAGTTAGCAGGTGTTTATTGCCGGAAACATCAAAGAATTGGGTAATTGGGATGCTAATCAAAGCATCCCCTTAACAACCACTGACTCAATATATCCCATGTGGATTGGTCAGATATCTCTGGAAATCGAATAAGGTACTCATTATTAGTATTTTTTAGATTCTATAGTAGAATTCAAGTTGTTAATACGAAGTAACAATGAAACCATTTGGGAAAATATAGAAAATCGAGTTATCCAAATCAAGTACTCGATGTGTAAGTTACTACTCCAATACAATACGTCTTATATCAACATGTTGAGAATAAAACCATTCTTCGATGCATGTGATGATATTAAGATAGGTAATTATCAAAATATATTTTATAGAAGGACTTTAAAAACGAAAACTTAGAAAATTTGTTAGCCCACTCGATGCAGACGATGCAAGTTCCGTAATATTTTTAATTAATATTAGTAAGACTCTGACAGCGAGAGCGATATTCTTTCTCTTTTCTAATCTCAAGGCTTTAGCGTGAAGTCTTTAGAGGACCCAGAAGACATTTTTGATACTGTTGATACTTTAATGATAGAAATTTGATACTTTTCATATATATTTTTTTTTGTTTCAATAGCACTTTTAAAATAATTTTGTACTTTATTTTTTTTAGATTCACCACTCATTATAAAAAATAAAATTTTAACGATAAAATCTTTTTAATTATCAATGATATTGTCTTGCCAGAGAAAAATATCCTCCTTTATATTGATACTCAGTAGAGGACATCTAAAACCAAGAATTCGGAAAAACTATCTTTTCATTTTAGTACTCCTGAGCAATCTAATAATTACCTAGAGTAATATTTAAAAATTAATATTTACCCTATCTCATAGCAATTAGGTCTTTCCTAAACCTACTGTCGCTTGGAGGCAAGAGTTAAGAATGTTTATCATATTTAAAACCTTCCTTTTATTTAAATATAACATATTACTCATTATATGAATTTATAGCAGTTATCTATTTATAAAATTATATTTTTACCTTTTCGAAATTGCCCTTGATTACATATTTCCCTACTTACCCCTATATTTGTCCCTTATCAAATTAAACCTAGCCTTTAACTTATGAATTTTAAATATTTATGGTCCCATATACTTGAAGTTCTGGCTTTTAAGTAATTAAGTTTCTTATTTGTATAAAGTGGTCCTTTGATTCTATTTGAAACAGATCTCGTCCTTTACGAAGTAATATATTCAATTTTTTATCTATTGTTATATTTAATTATAAATCTCTAAAATAATTTCCAATTTTAATTGACCCACCCAATTCAAAAAATGGGGAATTCGAAAAAAATGTAATAGTATCATCAGTTACCTGTTCAGATATATATTTGAATGAATCAATTATTTCATATGTTTCGTGGAGATAAGATAAAATAGGCAATTATAATTAAATTTTTGAATATTACGACAGATAGAATCCTAAACAATAGCAGGCTCTTAATTCTTAATCCTTATACTAGTTAGCTGTGTTTAGTAGGTCAGCGTATATCATTTATTCTGCAATACGTTGAAGCATAGTTTGAGGACTCTATAAATAGACTAGTAATTTTCAAATACATACTGGGTATTCTCATATCTCTGAGACTCATCTATATTTTGTGTTTCAGATGACCCCATACATTAATACTTATCTATGGAACATCAACAATATCATATATGGGTGGACTCTTAAGGGTTTGAGCATAATCCTCATTCAGAGATTCACAACTTTAAAATTCTGAACTTTTATTAGTAAATAACTCTGCTATTGTCGATATGTCATCAAGTATCTTGTTTCCACACTGATCGAGCTTTTCTGATGATTCCTAATATGTAGGATTAGGTTCAATAGTCTTTACAAATTGCTTAAGTAATTCATCAAATTGTGATTGCATTTGTTTTACTTTCAAAATTTCGTTCTCAATACTGTCTACTGTTTGCATCATTGCCTCATACCATTAATCTCTTTATTGGTTTGTTTTAAATATCAGTATTATCTAGTCCATTCCTGTATGAATATGCAATGTCAGATCTCTTATTTGAAACTTTGATATCTATAAGTGAATTTAGCCAACCTTAGGGCCGTTCTATTTAGTACAATAAGTCAGAACGCCCTCATGCAATATGAAGTAGTACTTTTCCAAATATAATCCTATTTTACACTCTAAATAATCTTCCATTTATTATAATAAATTTATGTCCAAGACTAGTAAATTTGCAGATGATTTTCTTCTCAAATATAAGAATGTTAATAAATAGGATGAATTCCTCAAAGGACTTGGAGATATTGAAAAAGAGATATATAAAACATTTGCTGCCTCAGTAAATGATAAACTATTACCTGAATTGAGAAATAATAAAGCTTTTGGAAACTAAACAAAATAACCAGAATTTCTTGATGTTACTCCTCAATTAGATCCAAGTTATGTGAACTCTAACCAAAACTTTTACAAAAAAATATAACAATCATAACCAATTAGTTTGATCAACCACCAATAAAATACTAACATTTTAGATTTCCCAATTTATGAGCAAAATTATTTAGATACGAATGCAAATAGTAAATTTTATAGACCACCAGATTTTTAAGTAATATAATTAGATTATAATTTTTAAGAGAAATGTGTTTGACACAGGAAGACAATTTACTGATTAAGCTAATGCATAAAACTATATGTTAACAACTTAAAGTTATTATGAATATCCAAATCCTGATTAAAAAGTAATAAAAATAAATATATTAGTAAATTTATCCAAGATAAAACATTGATAATCAAATTAAGACTCATCCTCTTCCAGAATATATTTAAAATTAAGAAAAAGATTTCTCATATAAGCCATGGATGGATAAAATGGGTGGTCTAGTTAACACAATTAATCGTAATATTATATTAATTGATTAGCCATGCAGAAAACTTTAAAGGAAAATGAAGAAAGATTATTTGCTGGTACACCATAACATAGTTTTCTTATGGCTGCAATATCGGAGAAACCTGATCCACCTCCGATAAGAGAGCCACCTCCCAAACCAAAAATGCCTGATCCATTCAATACTAACCCCTAATATAGATTGGATTAGATATAAGTCACAGAACCATTGGGAGAAGTCTAAAGTTATCTACCAGTAAGAGAATAATAATCTTAAATTATATGGGAATAATAATCTTAATAAATTGAGAAACAAGAATAAATTCAAGAAAAATAAATTACCATCAAGCTATCGATAGTTGAACAGTCAAGAATATAAAGATAATAAAAATACTAACCACAATTTAATTGATTCATTTTATATTTTTCTTAATCATCTCTAAATTTTATAATTGCTCCTCGTTTAAGTATTCCTTTTCCTTCACATCGAGATCTCGTCCTATCTTTTATTATTATTCATCCAATTCCTTTATATACTGAGCCCCTTCATCTATAATCACAATTACCATCTTTCTAGGAACTCTATATACTGCTCCTTATTTGCCTTTTAATTGGCTTGTCTGAATTCCTCCTTCACATATTGATCTCCAAATTCTCTTAAGTCTTTAGGTAGTTTAGCTCTATGTTGTTTAAGAACAATATAAAACACTTTGAGTCCAATGTTTTTTAATTGGTCCATTTATTTTACAAATAAATATATATTAATATTTCATGAAAGTAAATGACTTAAAAGAACTTAATCAGCAATCTTAATTTTACTTGTCCTCTATGTTCCTCCTGATTTTATGGTGGATTAATTTTATAATGGACCAATATCAATACTTTGTTTCTCTGATGCTTTTTCTTGAATTATCGCCTTATGTTTGTCATTTTAAGGCTAAAACATCTAAGTTTCAACTATACTCTTTCTGTAATCTTGGTTTTATTTGAAATTTTCATTTTATTATAATGCTTTAAACTCCTATCTTGTCATTCGAGGCCATTTTTATTTAATTTCACCTTATTAAACTACTTCTTAATTTTAGGTCTAATAAATTAGTTTCACACCTTGATTGGGAACAAAATTTTCGAAAGGTTTTTAAGTGTTTTCAAATTATATTGTTGGAGGAAGGGTTTTAGCTTA
Source organism: Paramecium bursaria (assembly GCA_016759055.1). NCBI lineage: Eukaryota > Ciliophora > Oligohymenophorea > Peniculida > Parameciidae > Paramecium > Paramecium bursaria. The sequence goes on from VMTU01000403.1 coordinate 138,995, forward strand.
TTTCTGATTCTTTTGTTATGCTTATTTTATAGGCTATTCAACAATTTGAACTTGATGCAACTATTATTACGGCTAGGGTTAAAATACTGTATCAACTTAGAGTACTCTTTTAAAATATTTAACAAATATTCTTACTGTAATGTTGGAGCTTTAAATTATGGTTTAGCATCTAGCTTTTGCTTAGCTATCATATAACTTCCATCATAATCATATGCTAGTTAGACATTTTTTTATTTTGGCAAAATTTCATTTATGATTTACTATCGTTGCTTTTCCACTTTCTTGTTGTGTTTTACGATGGCCTATTAATACTACTTCACTTTGCTTTGCATTTCCTTTTATTATCTTAGACGATCTATGATAGTTAATCTAATGATACCTATTTCCTCCTCAAATGAGTTATCCTCACTTTACTCTAACTTCACTGGATGCTATAGTATATATAAATAATACATGAGGAGACGTCCAATTCATATATTAAATATAATATATAAAAATATCAAAAACCAGCATATGCCTTAGGTTATTTTTGCAATCTCATTATTTGTTCCAATAAATCCCTTTCTCTTGATTGTAAGAACTCAATTCTTTATTATAATTATCCATTTTGTTATTTTAACTATAGAATTTCATGTAGATCGTTAGGATCACTATTCTTACCATGAATGTTTTTCTTAGCTATGTGAGCCAACTCCATATTCTTTTCCTCCAATTAACCAATTTTCTTTTTCAAATCACTATTTTCAATCAATAATGCACTAGACATATACTCTTCTTATAATTTTGCTTTATCTTAATCGCCTTTAGTGATTGGATTTCCGATAAAGACCTATTCTGCTTTACATTTAAATAATACCTAAATTCTCTAACTTGATTTATAGTGCATTATTTTCATTCATTACTATGTGATAATTCTTTTAAGCTACATCTCTAGCATTTCTTAATTCATCGTTCTCCTACTTAATTCTGTTAACCTCCATTTGATATTCATGAAGCAATTTATTGATTGGAACTTCTTACTTCAATTATTAATCAAAACCATTCTACTAACTGTTTAATGATTAATTGTGACTTATTGGTCTTGATGGTAGAGGAGGGAGTATTTACTATTTCTTTTTGTTTCCGCCATTTGAATTAAAGTCAGGCATTTCTATCGGAAGACCATTATTAACTCTTTAAACAATTATATTTTTATTACCTTTATAATTGTTCTTTAAGATATTAATTTTCAGCCTTTAGTAAATCTCTTTCTCTGGTTAGATTAAATATGATCTAATCCTTTTCCCCCATTTGCAATACGGGTTTATTTTAAATATTCATAGTAGAAGTAGCATATGTTAAAGTACTAAGTGTTTCATCAAAGTATGCTGCACTTGGAGATACACAAGCAATCATCAATGCTTTTGCAGTTCCTCTATTCATAATAATAATTAAATACCCTAGAGAATCCATTAGAAGCATTGTCAATTTACTGTCTCTGTAAGGAATGTAGGGCAATTTATTTTTCTTATCACTTAGGGATTTTATAACTTTTCCTAAGGTGAATAAAGATTTGTTGATATTTCCAGTTTCTTTGACCATATCACCCTATGACTTAGATTCCTTTAGTCTTTCAGACCCTGCCAAGTCAACAAACGAAAATTTTCCATATCTTTTCATAATTTAACCTCCTACATTTACCTCTCCAATTAAGTATGCTGTTAAAATTGAGTGAGATCTACTTGAATCTTTATTTAACTCATGTGATCCTTATTTTCTATTTTTCATCCCTTCATGTAGAACAGCCTGAATATCAGAGACTGATGTGCATTCAACAATCATCAAATCTTCAACAAAGAAACCATTCTAAAGATTCCATCTACAATGCAATATACCAGAGGCAGGATTAAGTAGATCTCGTAACTGTTCGTTATAAATTTCTGTAAATGAAGCTTTCACATAAAACTACTCATCCCTCTAAGCCATCAATTACCAAAGGTATCGGACTGCCCTGGGAACTATCCCCTCTGATTCATCTTATATGTATTTTTCTCTAGCCAATCTCTCTTCAACTCCTGAAATTCTGTAAAAAGTTGTATAAAAATATACGTATAAGTTTTTCCTGAGCCTGTCTGGCCATAAGCAAAAATAGTTGCGGAGTATCCATCGAGAGCTGCATCTAATAATTCTGTAACATTGCATTTATTGAAAACATCTTATTAAGTTGATCTCTCATCGAGAACGTAATTAAATTTAAAACTTTTCAGCACTCCTCTTATGAATAAGACTGATAATTACTTTTAAAATATTTGGCATTAAGAATCAGAGGTAGGTTTTATGCATAAATCATCACCTCTATTCAATTCAAGAGCATTCATTGGTCTTATTCGAACTGCTACTTTAACACTTTCTCCTGATTCCTCTGCCATCGGTGTTGGTGGCTATGCTGTAGGGATAGGTTATGGCTATGGAGGGGGAGGTTAAGGTTATTATTGGGACTTCTTACTCATATTTTTAATTAAAAAAAAATATATATAAATGTCTTCCTTTGAAGCCAAAATTTTACAATCTATCTGGATTCTTTACTAGAAAAATCTCATATCGTGTGAATAAAAGGGATGTTTGAAAGGTATTAGATTTATTCTATATAGACTTGTTGATTCGAAAAGATCGTAATCTTTATTATTTGTAAAATTGTGATATAGACACCTTAGTTGAAAGACTCTTAGAAATATTATATTGTATTATTTAGATTTATCTAGATTAGGGATCACCTCGCGAATTCGATCATGAGCCAGTAAACAATTCAAGCACACCAACTACAATTTTATCGATCCCATATCAAAAAAACAGAATAAGATTTAAAAGTTCCCAAGAAAATGAAATTCAGCCTCAACGTAGTGGAAGATCTTTCTCATTTTATGATAAATGAAATGAATTTATATAATAAAAATTAATTTTATACTTTTTAAATATTGTGCAATTTCTATGGACCTTTATTAAATCATAGATATAGATAATATTACGTATTATGGTTTTGATATTTCTATCAATGGTTTTATGGTTCATTTAATTGAAATGATTAAATGGGATATTAAACAAATGGTAAAGGAATAATTCAGACATTACATATTTACTATATTTTCAACATTGAGATTCTCCAAAAAATATTACTTAGTAAAAGGTCTAGTTTTTTGCAAGGATTTATTAATATTTAATATTCTTTTGGAAAACTTTAAATCGAATGAAGAATTGATTGAATTGATTTCAAAAATTATATACACCTTTTAAATATTACTTTAAATGTGTTAATATAAATTTTATGAATAATTTCTCTTATATCACACCTAGATTAATACAGCTAAAATATCCAGAGACAGCAGAAACATTAGATATTTTAACAAAGAGACATGAAAATGATATCCTTTTAATCAATTTATCTGGGAAAATGTTAAAAAACTCAATTGAATTCAAGCAGTTAGATGACTTCATGCCATCTTTAAGTATGATGTTTTCAATTTGTAAATAAATGGATGATTTCCTATCTTGTATGAATCATATGTTTACAAAATAGCAAAAATTAGTAATATCGTTGTAGTTTGTTGCAATAGTGGATAAAATAAATCTGGATTGATGATATGTAGTTACTTACTCTTTTGCAACAGATTTGAAAACTCTTAAGAAGTTCTTTAGTATTATGAGAAAAAAAAATAAAGTAAAGGAGGAGGATTGTCCTAACCTGTCTATATTAGATATTTGACCTATTTTGAGAAACTTCTTAATTACAAACGATATCCATTGGCGATATTCGTTGGCTCAGTTAATCTCAATGGTATTCCATCATGTAGGAATAATGCATGCAGACCATATTTAGAAATATATAATTCAGATAAATTAGTATATACCAATAGAGAACAAGTATAAATTTATAACATTTAGAACCACAAAAATTAAAGAAAATATAAATAAATGAAAATAACAGAGTCTACTATTATTCGCATATAAATCAGATAGCCAATATTGGTTTGTGGAGATGTGTTAATTAAAATATTCAATAGAAGCGATATTGAAGACACATTTTTATTTTAAATAACATTCAACACTGCATTTATTGAAGATTAGTAAATATTTTATCAATTCAAGGACCTTACTATTGAATAAATCTGAATTAGACCCCAAATCATCATATTATGATCCCTAACTACCGAATGAATTTTCTGTAGATTTAGAGTTTGATGAATATTGTATTTGTGATAATTAGACATTATGTAAGTCCTGTAAGCCGTTGAGAGATCAGTGGCAATAATTACATTTCATATTAGAACAAAGATCAATTAATACAAAAGATGAAGCAAAACTGTTAATTTTTGGAGATCTAGATTTTGATGACATAAATGAAATGAAATACAAATAACTAAATTA